>LUCM01002430.1:724822-782092 GCA_008360955.1 Fasciolopsis buskii | reverse complement strand
AGTCTTCCGATAGCAGACTTGAAACAACTATTGTTCTTTTGTACTTACAACGTCTAATTTAAATTCAATAACCAAATTTACCGTCAAAAGGACGGCGTAGCGATGGGATCCCCACTCGGTTGCCAAACACACTGCAATTTTCACTTCCGGAGGCAGAAATTTCAGTTTAAAATCCTCATTAATCAGGAATATCATGTAACGTCCTGACGATCTTTGTCACTGAGTACCATCACTCAGGCAAAATTCTTAATTTTTAAACCCCACCATGGTTCTTTATCTGCGCAGATACTTTCATTGTGCCAATTTCCTCAGCTGTGAATGACACAATCACCAATAGGTCACTTTTTGACAGATCAGGCATCCAGGCGTCCTCTAAAACCAGGTTTCCGTTTACGCACTCTAGATGGTATGACCCAACCATCACAACTCCCGAATTAATCCATCGCCGCCTATCAGATTCGTCTGTTCAGATTGCAATTCCGCGGCTGAAGGAAGATGGCGATTCATGCTTTCATGATATTTCATCTCAACAGCATGTCTACTTGGAGGAGTAAGATATTTAGTGCAACTAGGCCTCCAGTTCGTGCCAGCTTCTTTTGTAAAAGTCTCTTGGATCAATTCACTGGAACTCATATTTGCATCAGCCAAAACCTTTTGATCGGGTTAATCGGAGGTGTTCGCCTTGAACTATACACGGCGTAACTGGTTCAAATGTAGTGATTGGTTGTCCGCAAGCTTTGGTCTTAAAAAGATCCAGAAGACCTAGACTGCAAAGAGCCTAAACTTCTTCCGTCTCGCTCTTGGAATCCGAATGAAAATGCAAACTATACAAAAGAAAAAAGAGAACTATTTGTTTCATGTTGAAAACCGCGCCATGCTAAACGAATGGAAATGAACTTTATACGTGACTATTCATTGTATTCCTGGTTGTGACGTGTAAACGATTCGGGTGAAGCGAATAGATAAGTGTTTGATCATGTTGAAAAGAGTGGCATTTACCAAGAGACAAAACACCTTAGCCAATGCTCCAAATTGTTAAATACGTATCCCATCAGTTTTTGTTAAATAGTATTAAACTTAAAATATATAATACTTAGTGTACCTCGAGTGAATGGCTTTCGACGTGTAACGAAAATTCGAGCTGAGAAAGTTCATTCTGTGCATAAAAAGTTGCACAGCAAAACAACATAATCAAAGAAACGGAAATATTACACTTAAGTTGGAAAATGGTTTGCGTGAGTGTCCAATCAAAAAACCGCCGGCAAATTGAGGAATTTAGTTTTTGAACATACCCGCTGCCGCACCAAATTTGATTCAGCATGTACAAATATCTCACAATTACTTGTGAGTAGTATGTGGGGTTGTCGTTGCTTTGGTCTACTGACTAGCCCTCATTCTGTCGGCCTCATTTTTGAGAAGCACCAGGCTCGAGCTTTTTTCTTGCTAGAACTTATCGGTGCGCATAAATGCCTCTGCGCACAGGGTTTCAAATGAAGCCCCCTTGAACTACAACGCCGAAATAAACCGTAAACCGTAATTCTGTGCCCTTGGTCCGTTCACTCTAATTTGATCAACGGGACTTACTGCTCCAAACTTCTTAAAAGAAGATTCGCCAGCAATTTCTCCACGAGCTTTGTGTTGTCTGATGTTTATTAGATACCAAATCACTGAGGATAAAATTGTTATTTATTACGTGGACAAATATCTCTCCACTTGCAGTTTCCAAATGAATTGGTGAAAACTCTATCGAAAGCAACACAAACCTGATCAGAATCGCGAATTCTCACATCAGAGCCTCTAGCGGCAGAATAATAAAATTCATTGAAACAACGTTTTGCTAGTAATTTGTCAAACGCATGAAATTCGAAACATCTGGAGATAAATGCTCCAAAAAACAGGATCAAATCACTAGATTTTTTCACAAGAAGGCTTTGCACATCCAGAGTAACTATTCTGTTTCCAAGTGATGTCAAAACATTTGTTCACAAGTTCTCTGGTGCAAAACAGATGGAAGCTCAAAAAGATTTTATCACTGACTTTGAAGTTTAAACTTTTTCTCAAACACCTACGCCGACTGGGGCTCATTTTAATTACATTTACGACCAGACGAAAACCTCTCTCCAATCCCGTATGACAAAACAGTGTGGATTGTTCAAAATCAAACCACCGGATTTACCTTTGAAGTGCCAATCTCACCAACCATCCAGCAGCGCTGGTGACTGATGCGGGAGTGTTTTACCGAAATTAGGCAATCAAAAACAATCAAAGATGTCGTTTTTTCCCCTAGACCAAGGTTTGGGACTGTAATCATGATAAAAGCAAATTACCTCGATGGACTGGAAAACATCCGAAGGAAAATTCTTCTTGGCATTTATTTAAATAATATCCCGCTCGTGAAAAACTAATAACAAAGCAGATTCAAATATTACAGATGTTTTCATCCATGAAGATCCATAGAAAAAGCTCAAACCAACAAGCGCCCGAACGCCACCACTGAGAAACTCTTCGAAAATCCAGAAAACGTGTTTCAGCGAAGACCCGTCTTATGTATGTCAGACTCAGCCTACCACAAGTTGACAGGTTGGCTAGCGGATATTCTCTCTCTCCAGTCAGAAAACACAAAACACGATGCTGGCTAAGGGATTCATTTGTAACATCCGATAAATTGAATCAAATGCAAGTTCCTAGAAAGCATTTTCTGCTGTTGTTTGCTCACGTTTCATCAATTTTCCCTGCAGTAAAACAGTAGACAACATAAGCGTTACAATCTATATGCTGCGCCATATCTTACCTAATCATGTCCGACATGTTAGGGATGTCATCCGTACGGAAAATGCACATTTTAGTTTTGAAGAACAGTTATATAGTCAAACTGATGACTTTGCAATAGATAGCCCTCTCGGACCCACTATAACAAACATTTTCGTTAGGATGATTGAAAGTTGAATGCAGTTATGTCGCTTAATTAGCCAGGAATAAGCGTTATGTCACTGACATTTTAGTTTTTACTGATGAGGACTACTGTACAGAATTTCACAATCACCTGGACAAAATACACTCAAAACTTTCGGCCTTACATAAAAGACAAAACCACAGCAGTCTAACGTATACAGGTAGCTTGATGACTAGACGTGTTGACGGCACAATGCATAAGACAGTTCACAGTTAAGCACCTTGAAGTGAGCAGTACTTTCAGTTTTCCAGGTTTTCATTAGTTGCCCAAAAACGGACCTTGGTGAAAAAAATCTCCTACAAAGCCCTATATGTCTGCAGCTCAGATCAAATGCAGAACCAGAAAGAAACTCATAGAGCAAACGAATATCGTGAAAAGTTAGTCCAGATTAACAAAACGGAACGCCCCGAAACCGCTGCAGCCGACTTAGCATGACAAAATGGTCAAAATCACCTCAGCACTCAAGGACCGGTCGTCTATTTAAACGAATTAGCCAAGGCCTTATGTGTGAGCCAGAGTATCTAATTATTGGCTGAACTGAACATTCTACGCGAAACCAAATGACTAAATCTCAGCAGATAATCGACAAAGACGCTCGACCTAAAAGCCTACCATAAAGTTTACCGGTTCACCCGCAGCCAGGGTGACACAAACTGAGGGCCCCGGTCAATGAGTGGTTAGTTGAGCAATTGACTTATTCTTCGCCCGAAAAGAAAGCGAGCACGAGAAACCCGGCCTCGTCGATCGCGGAACACCTGAATAGATTTGGTCATCAAATTGATCCCACCGGGCATTTCAAGTGACTCCAAGGGAAGGGTTGTCTCAAACAGTTAACCTGCTATGAGGCATTATCCATAGCAGAATAAAGTCACTATTATGTGCGCAAAATGTTTCAGTCCACAACGTGTCTGCCTGGTGTTGGCCAATCGGATTTCCCCAAACATTTGCCTCAGTTTGTCGAAGCCGTTTGTCTTCCACTGTATTGTTACTCATCTCATTCTGGCGTCAATTAGCATGTATTACGTCCGCGATTGAGGAGATTAAAATAATGACTCGCATCTCGCGGTTTACGCCTTCTATCCTTTCTACTTCCCTTGATCCAGAGACAAGGTTTAAACATTCCATTTGGCTTGGACAAAATGTGATGATGCACTGGCAGCACCTACCGTCTAGTAGTAATGCCCATTTTCCAATCCTGAATGCCGAGTGAATTTGCCCTACTGGTGTGATCCATTTGAGTCATCAATGAAGTATGGTACTCCCGGAGTGTTTGGACATTCAGAGGACTAGATTCGTGCACTTGAAAAATGTAGTTTGAGGGGCAAACCATCAATCACCTTGACTATTCCTAGTTCAGTACCCGGAGAAAAAGCTAGCCGAACGAACGTGGGTGGCAAGCTAACTGACACAGTTTGTTGAGAAAATCTAGCACAGACTTTGCAAAAACATTTCCAGCAATTGTTGCTAGTAGAAGACTGCTGTATTCGGAATTTGTATTCAAGAAATTCACAGGATTTTACTTCCGAATAAAATGGCCACGTGTATATCAAGGTAATTCTACTGGAAAATCATTGCAAAAAATTTTAATTACTCAAGAGTGGTAATATTTGACGACAGTTGGTGCTAAATCAGAAGAATAACACTATTTTCGTCGGCATTTTTTCTATGAACTGTGTGAAAATCACCTCCCAGTAATTTAATGGGACCCCGACAAGAATTAAGAAGTTGCCGATCTCTCATTTAGCTGAATTTGGTCCAATAATTCTCATTTCCATCTTCCAAACAAAAATTTATCAGTTTTCCAAAGTAATTGCAAAATTCTAGCAAATATAGAAAGGATGTGAGTAAGAGAATCCGTTCTAAAAAATCATCATCTATTTTTTAGAATATCTAATTATCAAATATCACGACGCTGTCAGTGGATCGGCCAGTTAACCAACGTTCGGTTTTCCATTAGTAGGTAATGCCAATTGAAAGAAATCTACCATGGGTGCTATTTTCCTGTTGAGACAACTCAAAAAGGAAGATGGTACGACTTTTAGTTTTACTGAACAAAATCATTCACAGAATTACCTTTGGTTACGGGTCATCAATTACAAATGCGTAGAAATTTATCTTCTTGATCATTTCCCCTGCCCCGGGTGAGGGCGGTCTCATTAATTGTCGAACTGAGGTCTAACAAAACACACATAAATATAGCCCAGTTTGACCGAAGAAGGAACGTAACACGGGTAATCAGGTTTTCACTATGTGAATATCTAATTTGCGCGAGGATCTCGATGAGCATGAAAGCTATTTCATTGTCATTCACAGAACCGGGAAAACCTCTGCTGGGTGATACACCGTAATCGCTTAAATGAAACAGTTATTGCACAGCACTCGGCTAATTGCACACATATTCGATCGTGGTTAGATGAAATGGTTTGCTATCGATGTAGACCACTACTACTTTCGACATTTAAAATCGTACCATATTATTATGATTTTCAACCTACAAGTAATGCCACAAAATGCATCTTTACTGTCATTAAAATCTATGTTCACTTTAATCATTTTCCTTTGCATGATGATTATGCTTCACGGCGCGAAATGTCATCAGAATAATAATGTGCCCTGGGAAAGTTAACAGCTCAAAATCAGTGCCTCGTATTTTCGTCTCTGGTGGTAATGATAGTCATCATACGCCTTTTCATGCTTTACAACAGCCAATCAATCAATGCAATGGATAAGTGCACCCAAGAATTTTCGGGATAATTTATAAACTGAAAACTTGTTGAATGTACCGTCAGCGCATATTTGCTATCTGGAAAATGCGTCATTTCGATCCATCTCGAATCCAGGGTCCCAGGAAACTTTGAATGAGAACTTCTACTACCAGTATTCTTGTAAACACTTTCGCTCGCCGGTGGGTGATAGCTACTATTTTCGAGGGCTGCTGATTTTGGTTAGTAGTTCGAACAGGCGATCTATTCTGCCACCTGGAGGTTTTCACACTGCTATCCGCTTCTCTTAGAAGATACATATTCGAACATCATTCTCGTACCGTTAGATCTGCCATCTTACATTTCTTCTACCAGCTTGCAATACACTGGTAAGCAAAGGCGCGAATATACTGCGTTTCCAATTTCCAAAATCCATTCGAATGTCTTCCCATTCAGATTGAACATTTCCTAAAGGTAACGGTGATCCTATTTTTTCACTTTCAAGTAGTTCCTCATTCGAATATGCACAAGCCATAGTGCCATGAATCGAATTCCACAGGCCCCGATTCTATAGCTTAAGCTGAACCAACGCTAACTCAAATGACAGCTGTCCGGCAACCACGCAACATTCAGTTGATTTTGACGGGACTGGAATCGTTTCATCCAAGTCACATGACAACGAATGTCTTCGACCATGTCTGAGTTTGTTCATCTACATAAATGATTTGTTCCGATAAGATAGAAGGCGGACCGGTAAGACACAGGGCTGGCCTACATTGGAAATTACTTTCGTCCCGCCTCGATGACAACTATTATCCAGAAGTTGTTTTCATGACATTATTCTTCCCTTCCTGGTTTGGTTTGATTTCGATGCGCTGAGTGCTTCTATTTGGCCATTCTCTTCATTTACCAATTCCGGCTTTCAAGCGTTTTCCGTTTGATCTCATTTGAAACCCCCATACGAGACATATTTGCGCATGTATGCAGACAAACGCGAGACCGAGGTTATGGATCATAGGGATATGTTTAGCAGAAAGTGGCGGTACACCATTTACCTTAAGGAAAATTTGTCATTCGACATTCTGTATCATGATTCCCCAATGAATTATTCAATCATCACTAGCCAGCAAGGCAATACCTGCCATATGTAAGTGGCATGGATAATAGGCAGGATGAATCGAAGAAGTATGTCAAGTTGGTTTATGGTGCACTGGAACCCATTCGGAGTTAAGATTAAAAATGAGTGAAGTGAACAAACTAAAACCAAACCCAATAATCAATCATAAATGGTGCTTGCATGTTTCTGCCTGTTGCACGCTCATGCCTAAGCGTGCCTGGCCAGTAAGCTCTGATCGGTCGAAAAATCCCAAACACGAGATCGTAATAGTGGCCGAACAGCCGTTCATAGTCGTTTGACCGTTTCAAACGATTGTTCTACCCGTCAACCTTAATGGAATTTAAAAATAACAATCTAACAACAAACGCCTTCTATTGCTGGAGCCTTTTTCCAGAGAAACCAGTGCAAAACACAATGAAAAAGATGATAACCTACAAAACACCGCGTAAGAATTATTGTGTAGGGATAAAGAAGCGAAAAAACTACTTAAATTTACGTTTTATAGACAATCTGAGTTTCTTGGGACCAAGGGTAATACAAATGAAATTCAGACATCAATATTACAAAGACAGAGACAACAGAAGCACTGCGAGATTTTCACATTCTGTATGACACTTGTCAACCGCATATGTAAATCAGCCTAAAAGTTGTATGGCATTCTTCGTAAAAACAAAAAATCCAGTGGATGAACATGTTTTTGGAAACAGATCAGTGAGGAAAATTCCAACCACTAATTTCAAGTCAGCTCCATGGGCAATGAACGTCAGTTTCTTTTGCGTGCTTAATAATGCAGTAGATGACCTGATAAACAAGGCCTCACTGAATTGTATTTGTTTCGAGTTGCGGTACCCGGTCGGAATTGTGTATGCCCTCCAAATTGGACTTCCCAACTGATGGAACTGGATTGGCTTTCAGAAGTACGTTTTGTCGTTATCTTTGTCACTCATCGCTGAATGCGTTCAGTCATACGTTGCGAAATCTATCGGTTCTTTCGGCCAATGTATATGTCTCTTCAGCTGCAAACAAACTGAAGCAGAATTTTCAGAGTGGACCATACAAAATAAAGTTTTACGGTAGTTAGTTCACAAGATGGTCACCCTTCTAGGCAAACCAGTCACCATGGGTCCCATATTCCAGATGGCTACCGGGTCTATTTCTGTTCTGGATGTCGATGGAAATTTCGGGGGAATCATTGTTTTTCAGTGTCTTCCCAAGAGACATTTCTTCTTTCAAAGTATCAGCTGAGCAAGTATTTCTGGCTGATAGTAGAAATTTACTTGATTGAGGCTCGAGGATTCCAAATCCCGACCGTTCTAGGTCGCATTCCCGTTTCAGGGTTCCATCTGACTGCTCATGAGTTTGGTGGCTAAATACTGAATGTATTAATCATCTTTTCCTCAAAAGAAATGGAAAGATATATGTGAACAAAGCTAAAATCGAGCAAAATGGTTATAAAGTGATCAGGATCACTAAGAATTAAACTACCGTTCAAGTAGCCTTTGCTTATTAAAAATCTGGGAGAAATGTCATTATGCGTTTGCATTTGGAGAACGGATAAAAGCAGCTCAGTTTAAGTCTGGCCCATTCGGATGACCATGGCTATACCATCAATTTGCTCGTAGGAAAGGCCTTCTCAAGTTACATTTGTGTAAATCGCCGATCCAGTCGCTCTGGTTGAATTCTGAGGCGCATACCACGAGCGCGTACATCCAGTTGAGTTTCGGCTAAACAAGATGTCCATTCAATCGCGCATCCGTTCTGTCCTCTGAGTCGGCATCATTTGAGACAGTCAGCAAACTTAGTCACCTTGGCATGAATACATCAGTGTTCGAGGGAGTCAGACTCGCCAAGATGGCTGTGTGTAAACTCCAATTTTCCGTTTGAGAGCACTTTGCAAAAACACCTCGGGAATTTCCAGATCGATGCCATGCGTTTTAAATTTTCAATAAAGTCTTCTCGAAAGCCGTTTTGCGCAGTAACCTAAGTAAAGGATTCAGAGCCTGGGTTATGGAAGTGGGAAGCCTTCGATTCCTAATCCAGGTTGTTTTAATTGCACTGGCGCTCGAATTGCTTCATTTGAAGTACACAAACTACATTGACAGAATGTTTTATTATCTGATCAAATCTAGCTTTTTTGGTATATTGACCTTCTTTCTTTACTGAATAACATTCCCGGCTTCTAAAAAGTCAAAACGTATTGGAATTTAGCCATTGGTGCAAAATGTGAGTATTGTCGGCTGGATAGAAATCTGATGCCGTTTGACTGGGATCCAGTAAAAGTTGTAAATATTTGCGGCAATCATGTCGATTCGATTCAGCCAGTATGCTAGTGGTTAGAGTTTTCTCATGTTATCGACTAGTCACCTCGACTCATTTTGAATCGATAGCTGCCACGGCGAACAACATACAGCGAGGTTGGAGTATTGCTCACATGCGCAAATATGTCCAAATCATCAGAACCCCTTCAGTAACTCTTTAAATGTGTCTGTTACTTGCCTGTATTACTTTCAAAGTTTCTAAAGCGTATTACGGTCATACCAAGTTAAACGTCATTTGAAGCGTTGAAAGCGTTGAATAGCAGGCCATCGCGCCATATTAAAACATCATTACATGTTAGCAGTATTCATTTAGTCAGGACGTGTGGGTTGACGTTAGAGGAAGCCCTGAGAGACATTTCAAATAGTCAAGTGATTGAAGTAATTGACTTATCATCATATTTTGTGCGTCCGAATAGGACTATAACTGGTCTAGTAAATCAACTATTCTTCATTAGTTTTCACTTGTGAATAGGTATTTTAAAGAACCTTGCTCCTATCCACCTAGGGAGTCATATCCCGATTGTTTTGCCCAGGCAGGGGGACAAAAGATATTGCAATCGATGATTTATTTCCTACTGATTTTAACTGATTTCAAGTTTTATTCGTTTTAAGTAGTGTATTAACGTGGTTCGATCTCTAACGTGTTCCTGGATTCAAAAATACAGAAGCTTTGTTGGTGGGAAAAACCATGTACTATTGCTTTTGGTATTCTAAAATGCTTCTGCAAAGCTCTGCACCTGCCTACACTTCACTTAATTAAAAGTAACATATTCCGATGGTCTGGCGTTCCATAGGAACTTCCAAATTTCGTCTGTTCATTTGGATGCCAGCTTTTTCCAGCTCCAATAAGGAGCGCTCATTTCAACCGGTGAAAAAATATTATTTTCCTTGTCGGAAAACTAACTGGAAGGCAACTAATCGCATTTTGGTTTTCTACCCTCAAAGTTTCCATTTGCTTTCAATTTTAATTACTTGGTTTACATTCAGTTAGGGTAAACACTGTAAACTTTGCCTCAAAAAGCCAAGGCTTTCAGAATAATTAAATCTCATCGAGCACTTTTTAACAAAAATTTCTATAGCTTTTTGGCAATTGCCCTTTCAGTATATCACTTCCTACATCCACATATGCAGTTTATGAATGGCAACAGTTAGTGAGTGCAAACTTCCATGCTTTCCATTCGAATATACAAGCCCCGAAATAGCAATCGTCTAAATCAAATGAACACCAGTTGCAAATTTAAATCTGGATCACCCACCAAAACTCATTTCCTAAAAAATACGAACAGTTTCCCTGCGGGGTGCCATTTATTATGAGGAATAAAATTACTGAAGCACGCCTACCAACAGTGGCTCGTTCGATGCGGATCTTGTCTTTAGCTGTTTTGTGCGGGGTTGCAAAAGCACACTGATACTGTCTCACTCAACATTTTTTGTTAAGGCACTTTCACATCTACCATATTGCTCCGTAATTAGACACCTTCCACCGCGTACCTTCATGCACAGACCCAGCCTTACTTCTTACTCTTTTGTTTTTTACGCGAGTCGCGAATTGGTAACAAACAATCTCGGGAACACGCCTACACTGATAGCACATTTGTTTTCTTTTCATACGTTTTATTCCCTCTAGTTTTATCCTATTGCTCACTTCACAGAAATGCGGTTCATCAAAATGCTTATATTTTCCAAATTTGTTACTTATACCCTAAGTGTTCAAGCTACTAGTTCATGCTTATCTTGGCTAAATTATCTTCAATGAATAAAATAATCTTGATAGTTTTTAGGGTATGGATCGACAGCTGAAACTGTGATAAATAACAATCGTGGGTTTTCTGTTTGCTTTCAACCCACTTTAGGGTGGGTCAAGCAAATTAGGACATCTGCTCACATAGTTTGATGTCACATGTGCTCTCTGTCACTGTGATGTATGATTGGCCGGCACGTGACTGCCCTCAGCAGTGCGAGCTGTAGCATTTGAGTGGGTGTCCGCACTGGTCATGCTTTCCTGTGCTCACCATTCGAACGGCAATCCCCGAGGAATATTAAATTTGCATTTAATTTGTTATGCAACACTAGGTTATGAAAAAACATATAACAATACATGTGAAACAAATCTGTGATATAGTGCATGCAAAATACGTTCCATACAATTAAGTACATGATCGTCACTTAAACATTAAGAAACAAGCACGTTTCATTTATGTCAGACACTTCACTCTCCCACAGCAGTGCACCCTGTATTACTTAAATGCAACTTAGCCCCTGCCAGTGCAGTGCGTATTTGATTAATCTACGAAATAAATTTATTATACAGTTACTTCCATTTGAATTTGTCCGTTACGCTGCGACAGGTTAAAACCATGTTTTAAGCTTGGCCGGTAGATGAGCTGAACAATGATTTGTCACGGGCACCACACTGTTTTATTTACTAGAGTGCACTCCTAGCCTCGCTTACAATGGAAGGAAGAGAACCCAAGGAACCTCGGGTTCCAAATCGCAGTCGTTGCTGTAGTACCTTAGTGATCAATACGGTCTGTCCTGAGTTCTTGATTAGTCTATCAATTTAAAATGCAATGGATTATAAATTTGACAAGCAACAAGTATTCACGAATCTGATTACTCCCAAGTTTTGACTTAGATCCATTTTGACGTGACTGTAGGGCTACAAATATGCAACTAGATTACTGCTATGAAAGACTATCGGCGACAGCTCGAGGGTTCACCCAAGAACCTATCAAAATTTCTCGGACCCAGCCATTACCTGGGCCACGCCACCGTTAAAGCGCAGCTTGATATCCATGCCAGTTAGACCAGGTGTTTTCCGTAGTATACTGGACATAATTTCCCTAAGTCTGTTCTTGTGTTTTGTCGAATCACTGGCAGACCAGGCAGAGCGCAGCGTACTCCAAGTAAGTGCAACAGATCCAGGTTGAATGTTATAATAGAGTTAACAAGATTCACAGCTCGGTATTTATATTAATGGATGTCTGCGCTGCTATAAATCTAACGCATCTTTGTTACAAAACCCAGAAGCAACCTGATTTCTGTTGTGATATGGGCTCATAAATCGTCAACCAAGTTTACCTTCAATTTACTATCGTCCGTTTCTAATAACTGAATTGAGATTTATCACTGACAGACACAACATATATTTTAATCACCCAATAACCACCTGCTCATAATGCTTTGCTTAGGTTAACATTCTCCGGCAGATTGATCCGACAACCAATTAAAAACGTCGATTTCGAATGAATTTCTCTAGAGTTTCCACCGTTCACCGTATTGCTTGATATAATAAGTAATGATTAACTTCGGTGTAGTTGAATCCTGGCTTGGATAATAAATAAATCCTTTCTGAATCCACTTATACTCTCACTATGCTTTTATTAGGCTGGCACCTTGATAATATAAGGTCGGTGGTAAGCAGCTTACTCGTTTGAAATTTCCTAGTAATGTGCCTCAAATGTCAGACTGTTGTGCGTTTATAGCTAGCAAAATGATGCGAAAATGTCAACATCTCACCACACTTATTACCTCCCTTTATTGATGAGTTGGTTAGGAGGAACCCAATACGTTTAATTTAGCGGTAGCAGATTAGTGAAGGCAATAAACTGTTCGCGTAAGTATAGCACTTGAAGTGCGCATGGAAAAGCTTCATTTTTCAACAAAGTCAACGATCTCCAAGTGGTTTGTTTCGACTAGTAACCGAGGAGAACAGAAAAAAGACATTATTCATTCAATCAATGTGATATACTCGACAGTGTACATGTCTCATCGAGTTTCAGAAACCATTGGCGATCACTGGACAGTCGTGTTCAAGCCCAGAAAAAAACATTTCCGCAACCCACGGTTCTCCGAAGGTCACACGTTTGATCTTGAGTCCCGGACCAAAATAAACGAGTGTTCAATAAAGCAGTGGACTCTGAAAAAGTTTGTATCAACTTGAATGACTCAATAATCAGCGAAAATCACTTTTATATTTCTCTTCTCAAGAGACAGTTAAATTCCATTAATTTCCTCGCCTTTCTTCGATCTCGGCTTTTCTTACAACCTAATTTTCTAGAATGACTAATTTTATGGTTCACTTCACACGTACTACTGACGCAAATCACATAGAACTCAAAAATCGCCCGTTTCAACCACTTACCGCATTCAACAAGGAATTAAAAAGACTTCAATAGCTGCAGGCAGCAAACAGGAACAGGTGAAAAGCCAAATGTTTGTAAGGTTGATTTCGTATTACAAGGAATAATGAATGGTATTTAATAGAGTATCATTTTGGAATGAATGAGAAGTGTGTCATAAACCTTCAGATGCGTGGACTGTTTTCATTTCAAACAAACCACTAAAGAAGATTATCTCAATTTATTTTCTCCAGCCTTGGTGCGTCATGAAGGCATCAGGTATGTCACCTTTGGGCTGATATTGCTTCAAGGTCTTTAATCAAGCTTTCGATTACTTAGAGCGGATTCCACACCTCGAGTTTACCACTTGGGAACACAGTTATCAACACAGTCAGACTAGGAGTGCAGGATGAAGAGGCAAACCCCTGAAAGCATCATCTTTCCACAGCCACAACCACTGGGAGCTCGTGTGAATCTGCCCTGTCTTGATTTAGCGAGTCATTTCTTGCTCGAGTTCAATCTCGCTTCTAAAACCTGAAGCAGGCGGTTGGTTTTCGACCACTCAACGGTGGCTGAACAAACTGAAAATTCACCTAAGCATCGCCTGAAAGTATTAATAACCTTAATACCAACATTGTGGCCACTGTCAGCTTGGGGACAAAGTGTCATGCAACAAATCACACGCATCCTCGGTTGGACATTCCAAGTGACTCAGCACTAAAAGTCCTCTTGCTTAAACCTTTGAATCCCCTGGCATCTACGATCACCCCATTCATATGAGTATCTCGAGAATCATACCAAATCTATGGTGAATACACCAAATGATGCACGTGTGACTGTCTTGTACTTCCGCGGTTTGCAACTGTAACAACTCGACTGTTCTTGGCCAGGCGTACATCAGCTGGTTAACGGAAATTACTGTTATTTTGTCCTTAGCCATGATCGGAATAAATTACCAAATCAGAAACAGCGAAATTATTCTGATACCATAATTATTTTAACTTAGAATGGATGGTTTAAAATCGGAGACCTGGGATGCAGATGGAAGTCACAGACGGCTGGTATTCTTATGACGATTCTCCTTCTCTAGGGGAATTAAAAACAGGAGTTCTCCTCTAGAGCTCTTCCACTGTGATCAAAACCATCACAGACGGAACGTCATTGCCCACGTGAGAGTACTATTAAATCCATTCTCCCAAACCTCATGTAGTTGGGAAATTTTGGCAAGTGATAGCATGTACTCGTCTGTTGTCCATAATCCATTAGCCTGCATGGTGTTTTTATCTTGCTAATTGATCGTTTATGAATGACGAAGGTTTTTATTTTGATGGATTCACAAAACCCTCCAACAAACATTTTGTTGGCGAATGTGTGAAAATTGAATTTCCATCGATCGCACCACCATAGTATACGCTAACTCAACGCCTGACATGCGCAAAGGGTTCCACAACAGAGGAGACCAATTTGCCGATTGACTGCCCAAATCACAGGGTAATAAGGTCAACTACAGCTTTTGAACTTTTGTAGCAAAATATTTTGGAATACATGCTCGTGACAAGTAAGCTTATTTTGATAATGCTGACATGGCTCAACACCAAAGAGGGATAAATGGAAGTGTAAAATGTTAACGTCGAGGTTTCTGGGGACCAATAGCTCACCAACTGAAGCAGACATCAGCATCCGTTTCAGAAGCCTGTCGGCATTGTCGTCGAAAGCTAGCAAATCCCGTTTAAGAATCGGGTTGAAATAATCAAACACCACAGGAACAGCCCAAAAGAAATTCCGTGTAGACAAGAATTATGCGCTAGAAACATTACTCTCCCTGATAAAAATGACGACGTACTGATCCGAGATGTGTGGATATGAGCCAAGGAAGCTATCAATAAAAGCCATTTTCAAATGTGATTAATTGTCAGTTCACGACTCATATGCAAACAAACATGATTAGAAGTAGAGCTGCTATTGATGACGACGATGAACTCGCTACTTTAAAATCAGAGGTCTAAAAGAAGAATAATTTGAGGAATGAGTAAACTTCTTCGTAAATGTAGTTTGAAATTTATAAAAAAATGTGTTAATAACAGAATGTTCGAAACTAATAATCAATAGCAGCGTGTTCTTAAACAATCACAGTTTCCCGAATATCTTCATCATTTCCGTTACCGCTTGGAAGAATTTCCGTAAACTAAACGAAAACTAAAAATGTTTTGCTATCAAACAGAGATGAAAATGAAATTGGTAACGGGTGAATTTTTGGAGCAAGAACAACGAAGACGTGAACATGACTTTGAGGTACTTTCGATTTTCTAAGACCAACCTACGGCTAAGGCTCTAGTTTTGATCTGAGACACGGGTAGGTTGTAATAATTATTATGGATACGAACTATTCCAAGGTATGAGTTGAGAATATACCATTGACTGCATTGATTATTGTCTCATAACTGGGGAAGTTCAATGTAGATAGTTGATTATCCGTAATCAGTAATCAGGCAGATGATTAGGAGGAGGAGATTTGCACTTTTACGAACTGCCAGTGACAAAAAATTGGAGTAAATCCGAGTGACGAGTTTGTTCAGAATGGCTTGCAGGCGAGTAATGCTACTGATGGTGTTTCACGAACATTTAAATCAACATTATTAGAACACTTACAAGCAACGACATACTGAGAATCTCGATGTTATTTACCATACAAAATGAAATGGAAATATAATAACCGTTGAAAATGCCCAGTGTAACATTGGAGTAGTGATGACCTACCTGTGCCTCACAGCGGCACGCAGTGAACTATTTTCAGCGCAGTAGAGCACTTTTTATCCGTTGACTCATTTTTGCCCCCGGACTTTCCGATGCAAACTGGGAACTTCAAAATCACTTATAGTCCCTACAGGGATACATACGGTTCAGGTCTTATTCAAGATGACTGCATTTTGGTATACAAAATAAAGTTGTCAGATGCAAAAATGAACTTTATTTGGTAAGAAAGCAATCTCAGAACCTTCAACTTAGTTCACATATGCTAATCGGACTTCCTATTCGATGCAAATCGTTCGTGTTCACACATTACGAACGACCACAGTTATTCGCTTTTAAACAAACCAAATGTGGTCATGCATTAGTTTGAAAATTTTACACCGACCAGTGTCCACAGGATCCATCTAGAATCGCTTAATCAACTTAGAAGTACATGAAATCGTACCTCAGTTTTCTGCAGTGAAAAGCCTTGTTCATGATAAACGTAGGAACAGACATGGATAAAATGATCGTAGCGCAAAAGTTTAGGAGATAGTGGTCCCTCCATAAAATCCGTGAACAGCTCGATATGTGGCAAAATGCACGACCTTTCAGCTGGCATCTAACCCCCGAGATTTCATGCCACGTACACTCCTATTTCACATGATTCTTGAAGCAGCTGACGTTCAGGGAATTGAGCAAATTTATCAGCATCGCGAAGGTTAATTAACCAGGTCATTTCCATCATGTGCTTTTCCTCCAATCGAGATTGAAACTACTAGGCTTGAATTTTATCAGTTGTTGCTACAATGGGGATTTCTGAATTCCATATTCGTGGTTTGATTCATATGATGTTCATTGTATCATCTCCAAAATAACCTCTGTGACAAAAGTGTCATGTCCACCAAGATTTGTGTGTTTTGGTAAAATGAGACAAACGCTTACTTAGCTAAAATTCAAACATTTCATTGTCGCAAGTCCCACTGAGTTTTTATGTCAATAAGGCAATCAACCGTTCAATAACTTTAATAAACTTAATGAAAATATGCTCCAGAATAGTCGTAAACACCAAGGTGATGCACCGGGGTGAATTTTGTGAGAACAGCTGCTAGACAACTAAACGTCGGTGCATTTTGCAGGCTACTTCTCCGGCTTGCTATTCTGAGCGACTGCTTACGTAAAGCACAATGAGGTAAAATCGATTATAGCTTGTTCCCAAGTGACTCCGAGACGTAAAAAGCGGGACCTTTGACGGTTGTACAGTGTAAGCAAGACAAATGCACTGGGCATCATTCTTCCGGGCACTGCGAAACCGCGGTGACAGAGAAAAGTGAACACTTTCAAGAACTGGGTTTGAATTAAAACAGTATTGTGCTTATGAATACATTCGAATGTCGTGAGATGAATGTATGGGTAAGGTAGACTATGGATAAAAGTCAGTCCATTACTTTGGTATGTAGGCCGTCACATTTCTTTCGAAATAGCCCTATAGCTGTTCTGCACTCGAATAATGAGAATTTTAAAAATTGCGGTGTTAAACTTTTGTCAGTCTGAGATCAGAACTCATTTCGGGCGGTGAAGATGGGCAATCAACCAAACTTAACGTCATATATGACGCGTCCCTTCCTTTCGAAGTTGTTGCGCACAGCTAACTAACATTGAGGATAAGGTTTGGTAAATCCAAATTTGATAATTCTGGGCCGGAACTGGTGGCGTGATGGCAAAACTCGCCTTCCAGTCGGAAAGCCAAAGTGTAAACACTGGGTGCGATGGAGCGTATGCAACAGGAAGAACGAAACTCGACTTTAAGGCTCCCTCAGGTGCCGGGTGATTTGACGTTTGTGATGGGAGGTTGTAATTTCAAGTACAATCACCCAAGTACACAACAAGATTATTTCACTTATGAATTGCTTAATGATTAACGACCACAGCAATCACTCATTGCTTTGGATATTCCAACGAAAGAGAATTGATTTGCAAGTGTTTCGAAACGGTGACTCCTGACATCACCATCGTGAGCGAGTGCTTTGTGTCAACAGGTGAGTGAATTTAAGATGCCTCACTTGTTTGCCTAGTGTCCTAAAATCAGGGCTTTTCCAACACGTGGTTCAACCCGCCCCCAAATTTCGTGATCGAACGGTTGGGTCGGCTGTAGCCATCGCATCACACTTCAGCACGCACACACGTATACACGCACCGACTGCCACAATTACAAACGCAAATAATCACATCTGAAGATTTGTGGGCGTTTCGAATATGGTTGTCCAAAAAAATGTTGCTCACGATTACTTGGTCAAACGGATTGTTATGTTGCCATGTCCGCCGTGGATATACACAATTATGTGTGTGTCATTGTGTGGAGGCTTGCTCTGGTGGCGACAGCATGTAAAGTCACCTGTTCTCGATTAATCCCACTTGTTAGGAAGCAGAATAATAGGCCAATTCAAAAAGCGAATGGACGGATAAACATCACAATTTGAACATTTCGGTTAATTCCCTATTTCAATGTAATATCCCCTAATATCGGGTAATTTGCATGAGACGTGGAAAAGCAACATTTATTCACCTGACAAAAGTTGTCCAGCAGCCAAATCAAGTGAAGTCAATTTTTTAGTAGTAGAAGATTGGATTTTTCCATGAAATAATTCACCATGTGATATCATCGCCCAACTGAACATAAAGAAACCATGGAAACACTGTACAGCTGTTTCATCCTTGTTAGGAATCCCAACAGTGACAAATATCGCCGAGCTCGCGACGCCGAACTGGGACACGAAAAAACCGGTGGCCCAGCAACGAACAAATCTGCTCCAACGCCTCCTGCGCGAGCGTACGTGGCGCCGTGCAAATCAGTGACGGATAGGTTCAACATCAGTGATGAAGTTCCAGCAAACCCGTCAGAGGCCTGCCGCGTACGTAATGGCTAAGGCCGTTCCGACTCACAATCGTTCGTCCTTGTCGGTGTTCGCGTCCCAGTTCGGGCGCGAGTCCATATGCCACTGTCTCAGATTTCCTAACAAGGATGAAACAGCTGTACAGTGCTTCCATGGTTTCATTATGGTCAGTTGAGCGATGATATCACATGGTGAATTATTTCATGAAGTAAGTTTATTATGACTGCATGATTCTCTTTTTATATCTGAGGTTGGATATTCATGTGCACGTCACATGCTCAGTGACAAATTAGATTACTCTGTTCATCACCATTTTGGGAGTATTTGGATGCGAAACTTTGGTAAAAACACTTTTTGCACGGAAAGTCAATAACAAAAATAGAATAGAATCCTGCATAAGTCTGACTAATTTGCATATCTTCGTTATGCGGTAACAGTGTCCAATGCTCTATTTCAAGTCACGCAGTAATCTGCTGGGCGTTATCGACGATGCATAGCCAGTTTTCCCAAACTAGAACTTGAACCAAAGACAGACGGATAGGAGTCAAATAAGATGTCGTATAGCCAACATCCTGAGTTTTTCACGGTTTTCTGGACTTCAGGAGTGCACTTATTTCTGTCGATACTGAAGACACCGAAGATCTCATTATAAAGAAGTTGCCGTGAATGACGTATACAGGATCTTACCTAAATTTATGAATCACTGTAATATTGGTATTTGAATTAGTGATATGGAATTCCACCAGCAGCAGAAACTTGCAGGTAGGAACCTCCAGTCTGCACTGGAAAGGTTCCGAACTTACTTAAGCAACGAGAGATACCGAAAAGATCGTGACAGCTAGCAAAGACGTCCGCTCAAGTCTATTTATAAATGGTGTGTAAATGTGCAAAAAGAGGGATACCGAAGAGATAAAATGGCTTCGGACCAACGGAATTTGGCCGTGGTTTAACTACTCATTCGTGTGCACCCATGGTTCTGATTGCTTGCTTGTTTGCGCAGGCCACTGCGAAGCTGTATCTGACCGTGGCACGTAACTTCCGCAGAGACACCACACTTTCCGGTTGCTATCCACCCCAGAATCATGTCTAAAATGATCAAAACTAGCACTCATTCGATTTTTCCTGCTCGATGTAAGTGAGTCAAATCGAATCCAAGAATGCATTTTTGGACTACTTAATTGCGAAAGTCCAATGTGTACTCAGTTTTGTTTTGGAGACATTGGTGAACTAACAAACATCGTGGAAAATTGCGCAACCATAAGTTAGCGATCGCGATAAGGTCATATGCTGCAACATGAATGAACTAATGTCAACATTGTGTGTCATCATTTTGCAGCGAAATCAAAAGTATATCGATGTGTTTGTATGACAAGCACCAGCAAAGCTTTGCTTCTCCTCCCACTCCAGAACGTCGCCGGTTTATCCCATAATAGGAGGCGATCACAGATACAGATACAAACTCGCGACAGGTGATTCAATCAAAAATTTGTTTGATCTCACGCTTACTGACCCCCGTTCATTTCGTCTGGATTCCAAAGTATCAAATTCATTGCTCCTCTAACCTGCGTTCTGCCGGCTTCACTGATTTTGGTCGAAATCATTTTCATCATCATCTTCAGTAGCTTCCAGCAATCCCTGACGGATTCCTTGTCTGGTGCAATTTGACTGTCAATTTTTCCAATTTGTTTTTTCCAAAGTCCAGTATGAGTGTATTCAAGGGAGGGAAATCACGTTTTTCGTTATTTCATTGCAAAATGTTGTCGGCCTTGGACTCCAACAGACACCAGCAGTTAGGTCCTACGTGTATTTCGTGCAAGCTCTTACCATTAACCTTGCGGTGCATCACTTGATGCAGTCGCCTTCATACTCATCATTTCAGCAGGTGTTCACCACAGCGGAGTTAGTTACCGGAGTAGACAAAATCAAACAGACTTTTCTATCATGCATGTACCTACTGCTTGGGAGTAACGTGTGCGAGTGATGACGTTTTTGCCTCGATCAACATCGCTCCGGACTTTGCTTTCAATAAGCAAACGTCATTGGCCAACCGGTCATTCCTGTATTCGAGTTGCGCCAGACTCGAGTTTTGCTCTCATTAGTGTTCAGCCGTGTTGCGCGTCTATTATGACACCTTCAGTTCGAACCCGATCCTTTCGCGCGGCGGGATTGCATGGGACCACTGCACACTGCCCAGCCCCAGGCCACATTTGCCCAAGCGTCAGCCATAATGATAAAAACAACGTACTGGTGGCACACTCAGGTAACATGTGAACGAGTGAGTTTTTTGACATGTTTAGGCTACATGATATACTGCTGCCTTTTAATGTGATTCGCAAACGCCTATGCGAATCAAACACATTGGTCAACAGTTTCCGGTAGGGAATATTGGGCCTACGCTAAGGCTTTGTGAAAAAAGTACGGTTGTTATCGGCTTCAACACCGGCTGAGGTGAGGGCTACCCTTGGGAATGGTTCTAGTGCCCAAAAGTCCCATTCAGTTAGGGATAAATCCAATTCCGTTATTTAAAAGGATCCGGTCATTGTTTAATAGTTGCCGGCTACCAGGTAGCAGCTGTTGCTGGCCTTCAAAATTTATCCAGTTGTTTAATTTCGCAGTCATATATTCAACCACGTTTGACATTTATATCTTTGCTGAAAGTAAGGCTGTTGTCGTAGTTCGGATTACGCAATGAAACCTTGTTACCGAGTCATACAATTAACGTTTGTTGTACACGGTCGTCGCATAGTTTGTCTAAAAATTGTGCATGTTTTCCAATCCACGCCAAGATTGTTAGAAAAACGCCGACTGAGCATAATATTGGGTAGAGGCTACTGAATAACTGTTTGCAAACCGACAAACCCCGGAAAACCCTTAATCATTACAAAAATCGTTGATATAAAAAACTTCTAACTGAATAGTGGTCAACCACATTGGCGGACAAATCCTTCGGGTTAATGAGTACATATTTTAGGCACGTGAAGCAAGCCATGGATCAGTCAAAATGTGAACTACAAAATCACGGTGGTTTTTTTAAACTAGCTGCCCAGTAAGTCCGTTTGATCGAACCAATAAACCCAACAAACTGGTATCGGAAACAAATGACTCAAATAGGAGATAAATGCAAAAAAACCAAGTACAAAACCCAATGGATATTTATGCCTACACACGCATTCGAGGATTGCTACAGGTAAGAGGAGTGGATGTTGATTAGCCAGTCGGAGGTCAACATAACTGTGGCAATATCCGGCTGAATACGCCCCACGAGTGACCGGGAAGAAAAACAGCATGATGAAACCAGTTAATAATGAAGATCCGAAATAGCCAACAGACCCATAATCCATGCAAGGCATATGGACCGAAGAAAGTCACTCCAAGTGATTTATTTTTATCTACTAAACAAAAATAAGTATCCACTGGACTTCTATTTTCTCCCTTGGGTTTTGATAGAAACAAGCGAAAGCGGCCGAGGCGTTGAATCTAGCATTGACTGACTATTTTACGGGTGAAAAATGAACACACGATTTCTGCCCAGTTTGCGTTTAAAAATGCACACCGTTGGGAATTTCCCGTTTCGCCTTTGCAAGGTCGATAACACGTCAACGAAAGATGTATCAATTTCACTAATAAATGGGAGCACAATCCAACCGCATCATATTACATTGCAGAAGCGGCTTTTCCTAACAGTCAAGTAGCATGCAACAAAATTTCCTAAGCTCTGAGAAAATCAACTTAGCTGTTCGGTTTTGCATCATCACACCAAATAGCCCGAGCGCTTTCAGAACTATCCGGTTGTGACTTTCATTTGAACCACCCGACCATTTTTTTTAATCATAAGCAGTTTGTTGCTTGCTAGTGAGCTTGTTTCGAACCAAACGAATGGATGCATAGATTGATAAGATTAAATTTTGTTCGCAATAAGCAGCAGCTTTGCTTTTCCTTTGAACATTGCTTCACAGAGCGACTGACCTTTGCAATTCTATCCACTCAATTAAGTGTCAAGCAAATTAGTGCCAATGAAATAGAGGGGCACATATAATTTGATTACACTTAGACGAGCAGCTTTTTTCTTCTCCTTCGAGGATGAAATGTATGTACGAACGCATCATCATCAACCTTCTAATGCCGAGGGAATTACCAGGTGCTTTGATTTAGATGACAAAGAATAATTTAACACATGTAATATGAGAAAACAGACGAATTTTTAGAATGTCCAGGCGTGAATCCTAAAATTTTACTATTTTTTTAAAGTTTTAAAATGATGATTTTTGTTTTTGCTTGTTGCAGAATCTGTGGGACGTCGAACTCCGATCTCGAAATATACAAACAGTTGCATTTCGGGACTTATCAATCGAAGTGTGCAAACTGTCGGTTATTTTAGGGTACTGAAAACATTTTGTTGGAAAACATTTAAGACTGAGAGACAGAGAGAGGAACAAAACTTTACGAATTTTGTTCCAAATCCTTGAACCTGAACGAGCTCGATTATACCTGTGAGTGTATTCAATGCAGAGCAAGCGAGAATAGCTTTCGGGCATGCCATCGGCTACTAGATCACTACATCGATGAAGACAATATTTCACATAAAAATAACTAAGCAGCAAAAACCGTCTACAAATCACCATTATGGTTCATGAGTGCACTCACCATGTGGCAACAACCACAAGACCGGGCATGTGCTTCTTGGGAACTTGTTTTTTTATCCCAATGCGATACTAATTATAAGAGAAAATACAGATTTTATCTTAGTTCCTTTTCCACTGGTCAGATGTTACGTTAGACTGCGTTTGTATTTAGTGGTTGGAAAATCGATTTTATTTCTGAACTGAAGAAATAGATTCTCATAGAATCAGAGTGATGGATTTACTGAAGGAACCAGGGAAATTGTTACCATTGTGTTTGAACATTTCTTAGATAACTGGATCTTATATTATTTGTCAAGCCCCCTGCTGTCAGATCAGAGACTAAATGCCTGTTGCAGAGCCCGGCTGATACCGGTTATGGGACTTCCACCCAGCCTTTTCTTCTAATAGCAAAGCGTTTCTGGTATCTGGTAGATTTTATCAAGTTCACTAATAAATTATCTTGGAATAATGGTATCTTGAAATCTGATCTGTTCACATAACCTTCGTAATAGATGTCTACTTCTTTCATATTTGTCTTTCGATATCGTGGTGGAGTTCCAAACTATTCCCAAAGCTTGTCCCTTTAGTTTCAAAATTTCAAATGAACGCCATGACGAAACGCATAAACGTGACAAAGTAGCTTATCTCTATCTATTCATACGCATCCCATTGTTGGGAAAAATTTAGAGACTGAATCTGTCAGACAAAATTGCCGGAAAAAAGGACTAGCTGTGTTCCATGCATAATTTGAAACCAATGGAGATGCTGTAGGAATCATTTTCTGGTCTAGGATTTATATTGGGTAGAGAGTAGACCTGGGCAGTTGAAGGACAATCACACTGTTTTTAAGAGTACCATGTAGCACTGCGGGGATGGATCGCGACAGATTCCGCTATGGTCAAGATATACCAGCTTGCCAAAATAGACAGATGACCCCGGAACCTATGCAAAGCGTAAAATGTTTGTGTCACATTCACGTGGTGTTTAGCATGTGCAAGATTTGAAAGTACTGCATTATTAAATTCTCAATTGTCCCAAAGTTGAACTGTGCAAGATTTTATTCACGGATACGTTCAGACAAGCTTCTGATTTTGCAGCTAGTCCACACTGTCCAATAGTAAGATATGACTGAACAATGAATAAAACGTGTAAATCAATTTTCGTGTTTTATGAGAAAAACAACCAATCCCCTCCAACTCATGTTTTTTGTCTTGTTAATCCAACCCTAAAATGTATTTTCTTAATATGTTGTGATGTAATGGCATAAGTGTGAATCACTTAAAACGGGCTTGTGTCTTCACAAATTACCAAAGCTTTTTCCGCATTCTTATGTTAGGTCTCTGATCTGTTTTATACCCTTATCTTCTTCACCCGGAAACAGAATCTAAGTTATTGCTGTTTCGCTTAGCTGCATCGGAGTATTTATAGCATTTGGCTTTATAACATGTATATACTGTCCGAACCTAAACCGTTTTATCATCGACAAAAGTTTCTTTCACTTTAGAGAGCTCTGTTCGATTAACCTGGTGGGCTCATATCCTGCCCTGTGTAACAATCTTGCCCAGTGTACGACTTCTTTATTCATACGGCTTAAATTGAATTAATTCTAAATAAGAATAGAAGCATGCGTACTTCCTGTAAACCGCGTTCCGAATAAAGTAAAAACGCTCCAACTTTAGGTCTATTTTACAAAGGGACAAAGAAACACATGAAATAGTATTATTACTAATACCTGCATAAGCAAGCTGAAAGGAATTGCTACTTTTTCAAGCGACGACTACTTAACGAGTGCTTCTGACGCTCATTTTCGGTCTTTATCCAGTATAAGTATCATGTGCCCAACGCCGATCGATCAGCTGCACACCACTGCGTTCTTGCAACAAATTCGCCTAAAACAGACATGCACGCATTGTTCATTATGAACAGAAAGGTTTCTTACTGGTCGGGGTCAATTTCAGTTTTCAGTTATCATTTAGGCAGACTGCGATGGACAGTCACGTTTACGAACTAGCTCAACTATGGGTAGGCCCATTTGTGCCTCCAGGGAGCGTACGACGTCTTTATGATTTCTTTATGACCGACAGCGAAGGTAAAATTGCCCGTCAATTCATTCGCCTATAGTAACCGCCTTCCCGTGTACTACGCAGGTAGCTGCTGTGATGAATTTATGCTTTCGGCTGTTGTGCCGAGGACTTTGACTGTCAGAACTGGTAAAAACGTGCAGTTAACCGATTCGAACAAATTCTTTTGTGAATCTATTCCTGTCAGTTTCGCATCCTTAATGTTTGTCGGTTCATTCTCCGGTGTGCATTTGTTTGAAGCTTTTATTTGGTAACCCTGACAATCTGACTTTTGAGGTCCACCGTCAAAATTACAATTTTAATGTGTCACTCAATTACCGTTTAATAATACCATCATCTATATTTAGGTGCACGTGTTATTTGACTGAGAATGGCTGTGGGATTCACATTGCTCGGGGTTCACGTTGCTTCCAAATGGCGAAACTGCCGTTAGCCTTTCAGTGTAGCTTCTACAATACCGTCACCTAAGGTGCTATCATTCGACGTAGGGCTTAATGCGATAACCTGGTTGATTTCGAATCTCTGAAACCCTCGTCACTTTCCATGTTAAGACCAATCTCACCACTAACAAGATTAGCATGGGACAGTGGAGGTGATCACTGGGAAAAAACCGCTCCACTCAACTTCTCTGAGTGAAATCGGTTGCCCACGATGTAGCCATGAGCACAGTAACTAGCAAATTTTATAACAGGTCCAAAGTATGTCACTTTTTAGTTTTGTGATGCATTGCATCAGTATTTGCATAGAAAAGCACTTCATTCACTCATCACGAAGTGGTATTTGGGAATTTCCTGCACATTTGTGGCAAGACATAGCAGCAACTGAAATGGCTGAACCATGTAAACGACCCAAACCAATAGGCAATCATCGATTTCAAACCATCCCTACCATAGCTCGTCACGTCGTTTTAATTAACCCCAACTTCATTAGATCCCATTCGCTTGCCCTAAGAACCACATTGAATACCATGATGATTAATCTTTATACTAGTTCTGGCAATACCACTACCACTATTGTGACACGAAGGGAAAGAGGGTGGTATTTTACAATCTGACTATCGTGGTCGCTGGACTTGGCGGCCTCGGCCGGTCGTTTCAAATCTGGTTCTATCCTACCGCGCTAGATCAAGTGCGAAGGATCAAAAGGCCTCTGGGGAAGCAGCACAACTGCTTCCTTTATCTACCATAATCAGACGGCATATATAGGTTCCCATAAAATAGAGCTCACTCTCCGATTGTCCCTCTCTGTCGGGCTTATTGTCTCTTCTTTGGTCGTTATATCGAATCCCGTCACTTGCGTGTTAGCTTATGGAAAGCAAACCACTTTTACTTTCTTTCAGAATTAGGGCGAATTGTCGGTTCCCTACCTTGCTTCCTGGTTTACAGTCTCTTAGATACTTAGCCAGCGTGTCATATACCTGAGTTTAAGTTGCCTTTACCCGATGCTGTTCCGCCATTCATATTATTTACTTTTTAACCGAACTTGTGAAAGATCAGTGTTGTAAATAGCTGAGAATTCATGGGCCGGTTTGGCAGTATGCTAAAAACTCTGGGCCTTTCTCTGACGTCCTCGATCCGACCTGCCTATGTGGCGAATTAAACTGTAGTTCACGGCCGGTATAATCATCTTCTTTACCTGGTTACTGGCCAGGCTGAGCTTGTTTGTTGCTTAAACAACCTTCTTCTGTTGGTTTAAGTCCGTAAAGTATTCGATTTCACTTCTTTGAACGTCCGCATCTGATTTATTTGCGTCGCGAGGTCAAATATTCTCTCCATCCGCTGCGACGGCATCTTGCGCTACACTACTGCCACTATTGTTACTACTAATAATCTTAGTTCTACTACTATAGTTGTTGCCACTGGTTTTATAACTTCAATCAATGCTTGTACTGGCAACGTTACTTCGTAATTGTACCTTTAATGCCACTTACATCAACAACATCTGATACGAATCATGCAACCGTCAGTCGCGCTCTGCTAAACTGGCTCGTTGCCCCAGGGTTTATTGCCGTCGATCATCCCAAGAACACTCGAATATGTGCTTTGATCAGTGTTATTTGTTGACCTTCAACGAGATTTGCTCACGAATAACCCACCAGTTAAATTCCGTGCAAAAAATGTACAGTTTTTTTCATTTCCATCTAACTATTTGTTTCCGAATCGCGACAATTTACCTTTTCCCTCGGCACAACTCTTTACAGCGCTGATTGTGCCTCAGTCAAAGCAGAAATGCGCGTTAGTAATTAGATTTTTCCACTCTGCCGCAATGTGAAATTATTCCACTTGTGTTCATTCATCAGTTACAAAAGGCACTCAGGGCACACGTGATAACGGTATTGGCATGTCCTCAAGCGCATAATTTGGTAATGTGAGAACCCGTTTTTGATTGCATTTTGGGGCCTAATTGATTATCTGATAGCACGAAAGAACTTCTGAACTCTGAAACACAGGAGTAATATAACACGTATTTCACAAAATATGATCTCGCATCTAGGCAATGATCATATGGCTTATAATTAGAACGCGATCAAAGCATCAGGCAAAACATCTATTAACAAATAAGTGAATAAAGTAGAACACCATTCTTACATATCCGATGCAGTTCAGCCAGTAGGTGTAAACTGCGTAATACGATCAACTGTCCGCAATCAGCGATGGTGATCATGTGACTGATTGTAATGTGTCATAAAGATGACAAGCTAGAACTCGTCCTCATCACGGATCCGTAGCTAAGACCGACTTAGTTCATCAAGCCATTTGGCCAAGCAGGTGGAATTATGCTTCACGCCTAAAGTTAGTTATCACCAGTCGCTTAATTAATTGTGTTAGAAGGCTTATCGTACGTAGACTTAGATAAATCGATGAGACACCAGCTCGATCTGATAAGGGGCAAACCTGGGATTCAAATGATTCCACTTTGTTCAATACTTATACCTCACTTGGTCGATGAATGTTTTTTTATAAAGCACAAATACTTTGCGTCGAAACTCGGCCTACTTTAGATCTAATATTTACCTTTTAATCACGGGATCCTAGAGAAAGACCAGTATTAGTTCATTTGTCAGATGCTTTCGTGGATCCATGCATTATAAAATCCTCTCCGTGGATTGATGCTTCTCCTAAACCTTTTCACACATCATCGCTTACAGAGTGACATCTGCCCTAGGTGATAAGCGCAAACAGATCAGAAAACAATTCAACTGGTTTAGTTCCCAACATGGGGAAATAGAAGTCATCAATTGAAACGAATCGCCAAGTGAAAAACTCAAGCCGAATTTGGTTTGAAGAAAGCCGCGAAATCTTCAACAGACCTCATTACAACAGGCGGTTTATCGACGACCGCCTGGTCCTGACAAAGCTCGTGGTTTCGTACCCATGATGTGGCGTTTAACATCACATTCCATCATGACTACCCCACACAATGCCCATACCAAAAGTTGAACTCATATGGTCTCATGACTCTGCACATTATCAATGAATGCCCTTGAAGACGGACCTTGAACGAAATCTTTATAGAAGCGGAATTATTCAATGCATCTAGACGGACCGGAGTCATCGTCATTCTGCCTCTAGTACTGGACAGGTATAAAATCAACTGTTGTAGACTAGTGATTAGTAGACTCGCGCATGCGTGAACATATTGATTAACAGATAACTCCAAAATTCGTATAGGAGGAAGGTATTCATAAGAAGTGAAACATTCTACGAACCAGACTGGGTTCAAAGAAAGAATGGCAAACGGAATTTCTCAAAATGACTCGATTCGTTGAATCAAACCCGTAATGGGGTGACCATTAAAATAAATAAAACATCCAAATCTAGATCAAAAGTAGGAATCCTCTTGTGCAGTTTATACATTTGCTAACAAAAGCACATTTAGTAGAAAAAAAACAGAATGAGGAAGACCAACCATGGTCAAGGGGATGCGTCAGTTCGATTTGGATATAAATCTCGCGAGTTCGAATTCTACCGCCGTCGTCTTGTCTCCGCTCTCAGTGGCAGCCGATTAACAGAATTATTCCATAATTACTGAATAAGCAGTAAAGGAACTACAGAAGTCACTAGTGTAATTCTGTTCATAAATCTGTCTTTCAACTTGAAAAGAACTTCTAGTTGGACAGGAAACATGGTAAAGTGATGACAAAACGATGGAATAAGCCTTCAGCTGACCTCCGCGTAGTTGCCACACCGAATTCAGCGTAGCCAAAATTTAGCCAGTGAGTGTCAAAATTTGTTCGCGATAAAATTTGAACAACGTGACTGACTGTTGTTTGATCATTAGTTGTTCGCTCTCCCTTGCGTTTGATCCGTGATAGTCGGACGACCTTAATCGCGGCATTCAAAAGTGATTGTCACAGGTCAAAATAATCTAACATAAAAGCGGACATTCATATTCGAAAACTAGGATTGGTCACAACCCCTTTTCAGAGGCTTATGTGCACAATAGCCTTCGTAATTTTTGTGACGGAAAGGGACGAAAATACTCAATCACGCAACTATGAAGTATCAGCATGTTTCAGCGCTTCTCCCTTGAGCGCTTTGGAAAACGTTTTAATAATGCTTGACAAAAATTTTAAGCGTCTAAAGATTTTGGTAGCACATGGGCAGGAAGTAACAGAACTGCTTTCAAATCTATATCGTCCTCAGATTTGCGAGTTGGCAATGGGAGATAAAACGTTCCAGACATAAGAAAATGCTCTGGGCAAATGATTATGGCTTCCTTTAAGCTCGGTACAAATAATATCATAAAAACTGCTATGATGATCTAGTGATTTTACTTGATTTTATCTTTTGGCAGCCGCTTCAAGTCATAAAGCTGATTTGTACAATCAGCCAAGATAGTTTAGCTGGTTGCCTTCACCTATGCAATCGGAGGTTTGACTGTTTTGCACCCACCCACACCCCTCGCCTCGATAAGACACATTATTCACATAGATTTTACTTCCACTTCTGGTAATGTTTCCCTATGCGCATACATAGCCATAGTAATGGCAATCTGTTCGTGCACAGGAAGGGTGATGTATTCCCGGGCACGCTGTGTGCTTTGCGAGACTAAATTTGCAACGATTTACTCCATCTGGTGTATCGCCACACAAAGACAGTATCATTGAAGGCTGCTGTCCGAATTCGTCAAATTTGCGCTAGGAAAAGTCCAAATCAATTTTCATAGGTGAGCCTGATTGAGAAAAACTGGATGAAGTTTCTTGCATATCAAACGAGAAGTCAAACCGTGGTTTGACAAATTTAGGCAAGTAGGGATGAATAATGACCGAATAGCAGCCCAGAACGGCAGCAAGAGTCCATCGGTCAACCAAAAGGAATCTCGACCAGAAGGTGGCCCGATCAAATCCTCTGACCCTTGATCAATTTCTTCACTTGGGAGCCCTCAACTGGCCGCGAATTCCCCCTTGAGAATGGCAAATATTTTCATCTAAATAGTAAAAAACGTAAAATAGATATTTATCACGGAAGCAGGCAAGGTTTTTCTGGAGACGTGATTTTCAAATGCTCAGATCGTGGTTGTTATGTGCATTTCGAAAAGGATCTAAAAAGGTGCGTGTAGGAGTGATCAGCCAATTCTGGCACTCATTTAAGAGATGCACTGTTCCAACTGACACGACTGAATTTGTCTTAATCGAGAAACTGACAAATCCTTTTACTTCATCCGTTTGACAGGTTTTTCTCTTGTTTCACCTAGGGGCCAGTGCAAACAGGCTGCCCTACACACTTGTTGAGGTTAATAAGAAATAACAACGCCCCAAGCACATGGGCTAAGAGCAAGAACAAAGGTAAACATTTTCCTGGTGAAATTTGCAGCATATTTGCATATCTATACAACTGTATTTTGTTGTTTCAATCTCAGTTTAGCGATCCATTGATTGCGCAAAACATGTTCTGATCAACTATCGGATGTGGTCCTGACCAGGTAGCAGTTCATACACAAAGAAATATACACAAAACCACCTAATTCTAGTTTCCTTTGTTGGCAGTAAGGATCAAATATAAACTGTCTTCCGATGGAAACTGTCCGCAGTTTAGCTTGAGTGAAATGTTTCGGGACTTTGAAAATGTTGATAACCTGAAGATCAGTTGTGACAGAATGAACGTAACTGAACTGGTTGCCGGCTTTTCATGGCTTTGGAACACAGGCATGCCTCAATCCAACGAATTCCACTTCATTACTTCCGATTAGTTACCACCGTTAAAAAGAGGTTCAAGTTGATTAACAATTTACTTCTAACTTCTCAAGTTGACGAAATATCCATAAATCGAATGGTCTGTTTGCGGAAATGATGAATTCCAGAATAAAGTTCAGCTAGTTCTTCCTACTGGTAAACCACAATAACCATCTGATTAGAAACTTCAAATTAGCTTTGAGAAAGCACGTAGGTCATTCTCCACATTAATGTGTAAGGCACTCGGTTGGGTATGACAAGAAGGAAAGCTCTTGAATTTCGTTTTATTTAACTCTTCAGACAGAATACGATGATTTGCTTTGTTCTTTCCGGTAGTGGTTTTCATTCACAGCAGCCTATTTTATCTTCGGTTATTTTGCAGATACTTTACTTTTTACCATTGGCGCATTCTGTAAGCGAAGTGGGTTGCTGATAACCGGTGACTGGCAATTAGGCGAGTTGACCGGTAGTCTGAGGAGTCGCAGGTGCAACTTCCGTGTGAAACCCCATGAAATTTGCTATCCGACCACCAGTGAGTGAAAGAGCATTGTCGGTGCGGAAATTTCCAAAATGTCTTCACATATACATTAGATCATACCTCGAAATAAACGTTATCCACAGCGCGTTGAACTGTGCACAGGTACTCACTCGAGAAGGACATTTCGAAGGCGCAAGGTAGTACAGTGGCAGTCAGCACAAGATATTCTCACTGCGCTATGGGATTCTGTCGACGATTTAACTCGCATCCCTCTGCAAACAAATGACGCAAAGCTTAGTGATTATGATCAGAGTAACTTGAACTACGGCCATTGAAACAATGTTTGTAATCAGTCTTGAATTAGGAGTCGGTGAACCGCACACCGCGTAGATCATAAAGTTTAGTTTAAGGTTGCCTCAAGACTCAAAAGCAATCTCTCCATCCTAAATCTACGCCATCCATGAAGTCCACGAGGATTGCGGTTATTAATGTCCAAGTGCAGTTCGCTCTCTGATTATGAGGGAAAATTTTAAACGAAACTTTCTGACAACTAAATGTTTCGGTAAGCAAAACCTCACGGTTTCACTAGGCAAGACTGGGCGTCAGTGAACAGGGAAACACCCGGTCCTCAACCAATGATTCCCGCAATAAGAAGAATCAAGTTGTATCTCACAAATTCGAAGCAGAAATGACAAAATACAAACAGCAAAGCTGAACATTCGGTATTGGTAAGAAATTTACGTAATTTTGTTAACAAAAGGGAATGCGTGGTTTAACTGATAACTGGCATCTGGTTACTTTTTGAACGTGAACAATTTATATAAACTTATATTAAATATTCTCCTCAGCTCAGTCCTGCCTAACGAATGTAGTTTAGTGATACTGAGGAATCATGTGGGAACAATTGATTGATGTAGAAATGGTTTCATCAGAACTTTTCCTTCTATAATTATGAGAAAAAATCGGTGTCAATATTAATTTGACTTGGACCCCTTCTGCCTGTGGTTATTAAGCCATGCAAATGTAACCAATAAGGTATTTGGTACCCCAGTAACCCATCCGTAGTTTCAACTAAATTGGTAGCCACAAATAAAGTATGCTAGACGAGGTAGTGATTATAAAACAGCAAGCGAAAATGACAACAGTCGAGCTGAAAATCCATCACCAAATGTTACATTCAATTGTGCGAGCAAGTGATTGAATAAATCGCAAAAACATATTCTCATTAACTTCAAGCAGTCTGTTTCATCTGACCATGCAGATACATACATTCGGGAGAAGACACATGCCGCGGAACATTGAGATTTTATTATCGTTACCGGCGTTCATCTTCTCACTTTGACGAGTGATGAAACGTTGGTGATCTAAAAGCCAAGCTACGATCGATACAATTATCCGAAACCATTGAAATGGTGAATTGAACCGCTCATCTATACAAAGTTTTACAATCCGAAACTAGGATCTCATTTGAATAGTTAAGAACGTCAATGGATGTTATGCGGATTCAAGAATCTCATGGTGATTCGTTAGAGGATTTTTCTCGGTCACGCAAAGCGAACGTTGAGAAAGGGGACACAAGAACCGAAAATATTGGTTTTTCTTCTCGGTAGTATATTTCGCAAACGGATGAATGAACAAAATTTCCCCGAAAACACACGCAATTATTGCCACTCCTCAAGTATGCGTGCCCGGTATTCTTCGGTCCAGCCACCCCTATACTACTGCTCTCCTGTCTTAGTTTCTCTGCCATTGGAAGAGTGATTCTGATGTGCAGTGACCATCAGGTTTAACAAAATCTACATGCTTGTTCATACTTGGATCATGTGCACAGACTGATCCGTTCCGATTATCCTATTTACTGTTTTATGTAAGTCCTACTTCTCACAGCACCCTGAATTTAGTCAGCTATCCTCGAATAATGAGGTTTTGCGCTATACGAATAGGTGGTGTTGATAAAGCCTAATGGACGTCTTCACCCAGTCGACTAAACGAAGTACCGATATCTTACCGTTAGTGCCTCTAATTCTTCGCAGAATTTTCCGTCGTGAGTGACTGCGGTTCGTTGGCAATTATATTTGGACAGAGCAGCTACCTTTGAGTCGCCTTACTCCTTGGTCACAGTGCATGACAGAAGCTAGTGTTTCTGTAAAGTCTGCTTATGGTTGTCATCTGAAGCAGCCTGCAGTTTGGTCGATATTCAATTCCATCGATGTGCTGTGAGAAAGGCGTTAAGCCTTACGTTGAACATCTGTCGCTTCTTTGATTTCTGAGAGCTTAATTTTGGTTACGCCCCTATTTAGCAACCCTCAATGGTTCGTAAACCCTGTATGCTTTTTGAGACAATTTAAATGGCAATAACTACACCGAGGATTACAGCTATGGAACCACTGAAATGGTATTGCGTTAGCAGCTTAGTACATACCAGGGCATGGAAAAATTGAAATGAAGTTCTTTATATACATGGAAATCCTATTTGAAAACAAAATGTGTCTTGTGGATCTGAGAAGCCATCTTGCCGCTTTCTGCTATATTGATCTGTTTTTCAAAAAGTCCGTTTTTTACGCAGTTCACGGTAATTTCATCCATCTTCTGACGCGTGACCAGGTAGAAGAATATTACATATATATATCCGAAAGATACACACATGAATGTGTGCACGCATGTTTGCTTGACCGGTCTTTGAGAACAATTGCAGGCGATTTTAATAACTCACTATCCGTCATACTCGAACTCTGTAGGGCCTGTCAGCGACAAAAATGCGGGTGAGTCCCATTGAAAAGACGTAATCACTGGTTAAATAGTTAATACTTAAAGGTCGCATAGCCACTATCATCGGGTTGCTTGCAGTGTACAACATGTGTTCCACTTGGTCCATCTAATTGTAACATTTTCCATACAAGATTCAAGTGCACACAAGGTAGTGTCTCGCGTAATCACAAACCTAACGGTATCAGCCGGCAACGTTCATTTCGTGTCTGAACTCACAGAATCAAGGAATGGTTTAAAGACACTTCGGTTGAAAAGTGTGATAAACCGAATAGTGCTAATCAATATTGACTCCAGTGATTTCCAACATGCATTTCCAGATTTTTGTTGCATTAGCACTGAAAAAAAGAATTCTAGTTTACAGCTCCACGACTGCAAAACCCACTGAGAAAATTATTAACTACGTAAACATGGTCTTGATTTCCAAAGGTAGACCTTTAAGACTACTTCTTTGTCATGGCTCATGTTTGTTGGTTTGACTTTCTGTGACTTCTTGAAATGTTTTGCAATAAGCCCGCGTTATCATCGGCTTTTAATATGTGATCCATTGTTTTCAATTTTGGTCGAAGTTCTAATTTATCATTCGAAAGAGTTTAACCAATGTGACAAGTTTTCAGATCAATTATGGATCTTCAAAGCAGCACTGCCTTGTGCACCTCCGTTTATAAGCCACGTAGATAATCTTAACCTTGGTGGAATACTGGACGTACTTTGGGGCCCCAGGCCAGGAAACTTTTGTTCAGAATTCATTAAGATAAGATGTAACCATTTTGCTTAAGCTCCTAGGTTACAGAAACAAAAACTGACAATTTGGATGCAAGCACCCCCTCAAATCAAGTCGAATGAGTTTGGGTGAGGATGTTTTGCTGTGTTTCCAGCTAAACACAGGGTAACTAACTGGGGTTACATAGATTCCTGCTAAAAGCAAACAAACGCCGATATTCAAACGTTCTGCTGTCAAACCACTGGCTGATTCATGTCGTTTAGAATGTTCGCATTCCAACTCCGGGGGAGTTGTGAGTTAGGTGAAAATCGTAGGGCCAAGGTGACCAATGCCTTTTATTCGATCGAAGAAGCATATTTCGGCGTCTTAAATGCTAATGGGTCGGACTGCGTCATCGGTGTTGCAATCAGTTTGTTATTCAATCCATGAGTCCTTAGGGCATGCAGTGATCCCCTTCGCCAGTTTGTACATAATCGAAATCGTAAATCAATAAGTGGGATCACTGAGATCAGCGATCATATTTGGATTAGCCTAGCATTTTGGAAGGAAAGCAACTAAATTATTCTGGACCGGTGGATACTGACTCAATTAACATTGCTTTCATTTATTTGGTTAACTGGATGAGCACCTGTAGATAATAATATGATTGTCTTGGTGCTTTTCGATTGCAGTTGGTGATTCACGTGCACTTTTGCCGTCATTCTAAAATGTTCGACGGTGACTTTTCAACTAACCGGTGGCTGATGGTGTCTGCTTTTGGAACTCTAAGTCATTTTATTACTGCCCTGGTGGTAACAAATTCTTTCGTTTTCTGCTGAATCAAGCTTGACCATAACCTCGGGTTCACCAATCACGGTAGCACACACTGTACAGCCTGGATAGCTTTAGAAAAACTGTTGAATTGGCGTTTATCATTCGGATATTTGCTGAACGAAGTGATTGAAAGCATAAAGACTGTTTTCACTTTCTTCTACTTAAAATAGACAGAAAGGCATGATTCCCGAATAACAAAATTTCAAAAGAACCCATTGTCGCACTTCGGCATCTTCGATTTTTATTGGCAATCGTTAAAAGCACGAACTAAGCTGAATAACTTCATCTCTTGTATTTTTCGATCCGGAGGTCGACTAAGTTTTCCCACGGGTATTGGATAAGTGAAAGAGAAATACATTTTTAGTGAAAAGTTATTGGATTGTTTGAGCAATTTCTACCCGTATGAAAAGTGGTTATATCAGTTTCGATCACGTCAAAACAATAATATTACTTAAGTAAACGGTACTGTGTGAAGCAGACTTACAAGAAATTAAATCTCACACTTCAGAAATTGACTATCATCATGAATTTTAAACGATGGAAAGATTCCTTTTAGTAATTGCCACTTAGTGACTCATGAGTATGTTTTACGGAAAATGTGACTGACACCCGATTAGTAAGGCTAGTGGATAACTACCCACCCAAACGTTGCCGTTAGCATTGCTCAAAACAACGGTTAATGTGCGGTAATTTTCAGGTACTATGATGAAACATTAAATGGACTCTGGAAGATAACTGTTTTCCAGAATGAGAAATCCACTTACTCAGTAATTCTCAAGCTGGAATCCAACAGGCTACATTTTGCTTTTGGTACCGGAATGAACTGAATGGCTATTGCAGTCTCCGATAAGATCGATCCCTAATGCGCCCTATCTTCGTATTAGTTAGAATTTAAAATGGTTTGGGCTTTAGATTGGTATTGCGATTAGCCCTGGTTTTCAATGTCGAGTTCGAATCACGCAACTCGTGAATGTATCGACCGATCTTTCAAGATTTATTTAACCAGCAGTTATAAGTTCTGATCACTGCAAAGGTTGCGAAAAAAAATTCAATGTGAGCAGTTTGGCTAATAGACACGTTGTTGGATCCGTGAATCCGATGGGGGAAGTCACCGATAGGTTTAAGCAGACTGGAATAGTAAACAAAGAATCTATTCCATCGACATTTGATGCGAACCGCAGTCCGATTCGCCAGATGTTTACTGAGAACCGTATACTAATGCTTCATTGTCACCAAACCCGTCGATTTAGGGCCGAGATAAGCAAACAAACACACACGCATCTCACAGTAACTTCCTATCCATCTGATAGGCAAAATAGCAAAATAATATTGGAGAAACATCCACAGTGAAAATAGATCGCATCCCCTGACTTGTCAACGCAACTGAACTCTGTCTGGTTACTTTCGAAAGGCAAGAAGATATTTTCGGAAACAGGAAGCTTCGTCATCAACAGATGTTAGTAAATAGGCTAAATTTGATCAACATACTTGGGTTTTTTATTTTGCTCACGATTTTGTTGCCGTAAACAACTGAAAACATTGATAAAATGACTCTGAAAATAGGGCAACGTCTGGTCGCTTGAATGGGACAGTTTTGGCTTATTGCTTGGTTGCGTCAAACACGAAATGATAGCAACAGTGCGTCGGATACTTTCGTGAATAAGTAGTGTACTAAGTGTAGTGCAAAGCGTTCCCAGAAGAACTGGAACCTTTGTAAACAAAGTCAGTTAGTGAATGGTAGTTAGGCTGAAGGACTGAATCCACGAGTAAAGCTGCTCTAATTTCGTGGGCGTTAATTTTTATTTTCGCTCTGACTAATTGACCGAATGGTTGATTTCGTAAAAAGTGTAGCGAGCAAACGTTTTCAGTCAACGAGTTGGTTTTGCGTTTTTGAATTAGACCTAGGATTAGGTTGGTCAAAATCTGTGTGTAATTGGTAGAACCAGGAAAAGGTGAAATGTTCATCCCCAAATTCTGAATCCCTATTCTGTGGATTTTCTTTCAGTCTCTGAGCAACGATATCTTTAATTCCTTTCTTTTCATTTGAACCTTGCTTGGCCCCTAACGTTAGAGTGCTTCTAATGCACTCTGGAACATTGACTTATGAACTGAAGACAAGCCGCGTGAAAAAACGTGGACTGGAATGTGGTAAAACGCTTTGTAACCAGATTCAGCGTGACCATTTTTGATAAAATCAAATTACATAGTTCTACGTGTCGAATCTTGTCAATTCCTCTTGTCATCAAGCGAAAACTCAAATCATCTGATCGCTGAAATACGGCTCTTCTTTGTGCAGAATATGCTGCAACTGCATAAGGCCACAGAAACCATCTGAATGGATTGACCGTTCACCAGTGACCTTCAAGCACAGTTAGCACTTTCCAGTTAAATAAGATTCAACCTGATTGACGTTTATCTCCAAAATGTATTCCTTGCTGTTGAGAAATGTGCGCTGTGACACTAGTACCTCCAACTTGCCGTCACGAGTACATTGATTGTTACTAAAGACTCCGAAATGCTTTAACTAAAAGCATGGTCTTCCTCCAATGTTTTTCTTGATCCGAAACATTTTGCTCGCTCACGTTCGTGTTCAGTCCGTGGTACTGTGAAAACTGTTCAACTTATCATCCGTTGATTACAAAAATCACACGATCAACGACTGTTCATTGACTACGCGGAACTGTGCAACTCCGTGTGAATCGAACACACCAACTCCATTCACATGCTTACTATGCTGGATAAGGTTGCGTTAGCAACCATCCCTTCAACTATCTTTCAAACTTCTAGTAGCCTACTGCCCAATTCATCTAATTTTTTCAGATTTCTTTCTTAGTAGTACACTTTTCAGAGTACCATTCTGCTACTATTTGTTGTTTTCATTTAAGTGGCCTGTACGCCGTGCATTGTGATCACAGACTCTTTTCTGATGAAAATGATGTTGTGATTTCCGGCTTACCTAACTCCAGTTGCCCCAGGTTTTCTCGTCTCCTATCAGTATTAGTTGCAAAATTCGTTAATCAAACTTTCAATGGCAATTCTAAAATCCCACGAAGCACCGCGACATTTTGTTTTGTTTTCCTAATCGCGATTCGGCATTCAGTTTTTCAAAGTATCCAGTTCAAATGCGATTATCGCTGGACAGTTCATACAGTGGGCATCCTTGTTACCTAATTCGGTCTAACCATCAGCCTTGACCTTAATGAGATTAAAGTCCTTCAACTGAGCATTTATGGATTACTCGTGAAGTCGTTTTTATTCCATATCGCCCAACCACAAGATTTGGATTTAGTTCCGTCTTGCGAAATTGAATTTATGCTTCATTTGCCATACTTAACGGATTATTGGTGAAGTAAATTCATATTCCTACCATATGGCACGAATACCTGTCTCGCCTAAGTGAACTAATCAGTGATCTACTCGTTTGATTTATCGGTACTCTACAACACTTTCCCAAACAAGATTACTGTCTTTTGAAACGCATAATAATCTCATTTAAACTGTGTTGCAACTGATACAAAAATCTGAATCAGGAACAAGCATGCTAAGCTCCAGTGAACCGATTAGATATATGCATATATCTTCAAACATCCAAACCCAAAACCGTATGCTCAGAGACTGCAAGAAAAAAGAGTTTAGTTTTGTCACAAAAGTGCAGTTCAATCAATTCCGTATGCATTCGACGAACAATCCATAGAGACAGCCGATTTTTCCAGGCCTTTCTTGTATTTGCATCACGGCAGCAAATTGGTCTTATACGGTTGGAATTTTCCACATCTGACAGAATCCAATCTTGCGGACAATAATAACTTTCCTGAACAATTCATTTCCAACGAACTCACTCTTTAGACTAACACCGGATAACTTCAGTGGAAGTGAATTATATTCTCCAGCTTCTGTACATCTGTAATAAACAGACCAAACCAAAAAAAGAAAAGTTTCTCAGTTCTCTGACAATTGTCCTAGTCAAAACTATATTTTCTACTAGTCCCGGTAAAAATATTATCGAACTGAGTAGAATAAAACTGACTAAGATACGTTATCGGTTTGCACTGGTATAACAACAATCTGCGCAAAATGCTTCGTCCGATTATTGCACAAAACTGTTCTACTTATCACCGTTCGACCGACTGATGACTCTTGAACCTAATTCATTGCTTATTGTTAGCAGGCTGTAAGCAAAACTTATCCACCCCTTGCTAACGAAATAAGGTTCATCATCAACCCAATCGAGTCCACTACCGAAACAATACGCAGAAGCTCCTTGCTCTTATGGGAAAGCAGTAATCTGATCCCTCTTCAAGCATAGCGCTATAGGATAGCGACGATCATTTAGGTAAATGTTATTCCTTCTCGAAAGCAGCTCTAATTACGAAATCGACAAACAACAACAGAAAGCCGCGAAATGGGTTAATAAAGAATTAAATGAAATGCTAAAGGAAACAATATGACGTAAAATAATTTGCGATGGATTGCCTGGGGCTGTATATCCAGAAGGAACAGTCTTGTTAGATTGAGCGATCAAAACTCATAAGCCTGAGATGCGCGTGAATTTCAATCTTTTGATCATGACGTTTTCGTACTAGAAAACCACAGTACCCACCTGGTTTAGCTGAACATTCCAGAGAGCCCCCTCCCGGAACATAAAGGATTTCATCGACTTTTTTGAAGTCGATCAGTGTTCCGTCAAGATGTTATTTTTTTGTCATTCAATCTCTGTACTGACATGATATTTACTAAAATTATAAACACGATTTATGAACAGCTTACAATAGTCCAGTTTCACCTGACTGTTTACAAGCAACTATTTTTGTGCAAAAAATATTTAAACATTGTTGGCTCAAAACATTCGACGGAATAATGAATGGTACATGATCTGAGAGTCCACTAGATCTCGTACCACCTGAGAATTCCATTGGATAGCTAGTGCGGAAATCAAAGTTTATTTTTTATAAGGCGGTGCTTCATGACAGGCTGCGTCTACAAAATTCTCGGCATTTGTCACAACGGTACTCAGCTTTCACGGATGCACGATTCATTTGATATGATATACGGAAGTACTAGGTTTACAAAGCCACAGAAATAAACGGACAGCATCCTTTGCTGGATATTAATTTCGAAAACCCTTTAGATAACTCAGTGGCTGAGAATAACCCTCGTAAGTCATTTTCATCGATTGTTTCGAGAATTTCACTCCGATCGCTTAAAGAAGCAGATTAGTGAATCTTCTGATTTACAGGACTAAAAAATTAGCAAATTTCCCAATACTTACTGGTCAATTCAAAAGCTCTAGGCTACTGGCGTTGTTATCAGGTGGTGTATGCGGCAATTTCGGAATGTATTTCGAATCCAGTTTAAAATAGACCGTATTGTCAAATTCGCTATAAAGGCAAGGATTGTTTTGTTATCAGTAGTGGTTGCAATAAAATATGCAGACTACATTAGCCAATTCACTTGTTATTTACAAAGTTATCTTTGTTTGTAGATTCAAATGCCGTTTCAAACGTCACTTAGGTCAGCGGAAATTTGTTTTGCATAATTAATGAGATAAGTACAACGAAAACCTTGAGTATCGTAGAGTTTGTGTCACTAAGACATTTTAAATGTACTCTAAAATCTTGGAGATCACACCAGTAAAACTTTATTTTACTCCAAACCAAATGATGACTGACCTTGATTTGGCTTAATGACTCGTTTCGTTTTCAGATATGCCTCCTTTTCTCACTATTAGAAACTTTAGTAATTGAATCGGACCTCAAAATAACTTTCTGCTTATTGTTTGCGGCTGTTCAACGGCTGGATTTGCCATCTTACCTGTACGAAAACAACAAATATCATACGGCTGATTTTTTATGAGAATGAAACGTAATAACATGACTGGACCGGTTGTGGCACTAAGCATTCATAGCTATGAGCATTGTAAATTCAAACGGATAAAATAGTTCCTTGGTGGCTGACTTTTCACTTCAAGTTTTCCGTTCTCCACTCCTTGCGATACTCAAAAGTCAAAATAATATCACAAAAGGGGAATGGAAAAAAATCTTTCACAATGATTATAATAATATTCAAGATGCCTCATGTTGTCCACAGTTGACTTTAAAAATGCCTTTGAAGTTCCTCGGCTTTCTTGTCTAATTCATCATGCAATATTTCAAGACCTGCTCGATGTGTATTTTCCATTGTGTTATCACTGTTGCAGTACCCCGAGAATGATGCCTTATCTGATTTATTATACAGATACAGCAAATTGTGATGCTTTCAAAAATGTTCTCTGTTTGCATTCTTAGTGTTCCAGTACTTACGAGAAGTAAATAAGAATCACCAAAAATCGGGAATTTACTTACATGATTCCCTTGCTATATGCCTTTCTAGGCAGCATCAAAGAAATGCAAAAAGGTAGACCTGTTTGGACGTGAAAACAGAAACCCCACTGGAGTGTGGAAACGACTTTTGCAGCATTTTAAGAATAATTCCGGTTATACTCATAAATGACAACAAACTCGCTAGGCCGACAGAAACACTGACCAAGGCAAAATCTGTGTTACTAAGGTGAATACAACTAGTATTTTTAATTGGCCTATTCTGCGATAACTGGGATTTAATAATCATCATTGACAACATTTTCCCTTAGAAATGATTTTGATCTACTTCTAAGCTGGCCTTAAGTCAAAGTCATCTAAGCTCGCTGCATTATTAGCTCCAGATTTCATAATAACGATTAAGTAGAGAGTAAGTAACAGTGAAATCTTGTGGTACTCTAATGAAGACAAAAATGAACCGATTTAAATATCCCAATTTAAAATTTTGTTTTTAGACTTTGCCAACGCTTTTAACTGAAAAGCCACCAATTATTTTACAATAAACGACTAAATAAATTACTGTGGCCCTGTCTTTCCTGCAGTAAATCAATCGCACGCGAAAATGAACATGAAATTTCTCATATTCATGTTAACATCTTACGGTGAAATATCTTTCCCCTAGTACTGACGCGGATTATTACCGTTACATGATGCGCAATTGTTCAGATGGAGTTGTAAAGTATTTAAAGGCTGAGAGTGTTAGCAAATACGGACTATGGATTAGTAGTGCAAGAAACCAAGGAATAAAATTATCGTGTGCAATAGACGGAAATGACGAGCACCTCAAACAGGAGGTCCGTTAATTTTGTTGATGAATGTAAACCATCTGGTGACCTGAACGCTTACCAAATGAACTTTTCTAAAAAGTTGCTTTTCGAAAACCATTGCCCGCTTTATTGTTCTCGCCCAAATTGTTTACTCTACCATGAGCACAATGAGAAAAACTTTATAGCAGGATCAAAAAAGAAATGTTCTATGGAATAGGGAACTTTAATCATTGTCTTTTCTGAGATATTCTCCAACCTTAGGAAAGTACAAAATATAAAACGTTATCAGTGTCTCAGAAAGAAACTTCGTGTTTAGCCCTAATATAGTTTAGTGAATACGTTTTCGTGAGTCCGGTGACTTTCTTTCATTCTGATCAAAAATAAGTGAAGGCAATGTTGTGTCTAGATTATGTTTAATATAAAACAATACCACAGCCTGAATTTTGATTTAAAGCAAAAAACCTGACGTAATAGTTGGAGGACGTTTCTATTAGGTGAATATTCATGTAAAAATTTTAAAGCTTGGAGTTTGACGGGGAGGAATTTTGTGCTTGAGTTGACGAACGTCAAATAAGGATGATTAAAAAACTATTTCGTCAGAAGTCGCCGACCGAAACTAGCAACGGTACCCCGGTTCTAATGGGAGCGAAATTCGAATTTGGTGCTTCCTTTAGGTGCCCGTCTGACGTAAAGTCTTAGCGTGAAGGTTTCAATTCGCAGGGATATCAATCACCCATAGGGACTTTAGTTCCAAAAGCTATTTAAAAGTAATTGTAAGAACCATATGAATAATCAACGTGAAAGATAGGAAAGGAATCCTTCTCAATCGCCGGTCCTCATTACGGCAGCTTCTGCTTAAAACAGTGCAGCATAACCTTCATGCAACGTATACTGAGAGAAAAAGTGGCTAGTGAATCATAGTTTCTTGTGTTGTTAAGGGTAGGGAAGACAATGTTTGTTAGTAGTCTACGAACCTCCTGGAAATGACTGAGCTCGACGATGATTTTCATGGACTTGTTGGGACTAATCTATCGAATCCAAGATGTGAATACATTTGGGGCGAGTACAAATGTGTGCTAATCCTTATCAATTTTTAAATTATGATCTTATTCACGGCAAAAAGAAATAAAACATCCAGGACGATTTCGCCAACTGTGTACACGTGCATACCGCAGTCAGTATATCTATATATGTGTAAATATATATATAGTCATTCCTATCAAATAACGACAAAGAGCAGAACTGGATAAATCTTCTCCTACCAAACCAGGCTCAAACTGACGTGACCAAGATGGACGTTAGGATTTGGTAAAAATCAGCCTGTTCCTGTCAGTAATTAATGCTTATTTAGTTTCGCGAAATGTATGTTTGGTAAACTGCAACATGAACATTTGAAATTTATCTGCAAACAAAAATATGTCAGCCAATCTCAAACGATCATCACGATGAACTTGTCTTTGTGATCCTAAAGTATTGCTGGACCTTTTAAGATGAACGGATTACTTTCTTTCGGTGGACAATACACCGAAATCGACGTGCGAGGGAACAATCTAATAGAGTAATAAATTCTCAGAGGACGGATGTGTTCGGCTAGAGATAGGTGACTAAATAAAAGTGCACCTGATAATGTAGGCTCTTGGCGAATTGGAATGATCACCCTATTCTTGACCTAATAATGGTACAAAAAAATCAAGTCCCTTCGGTCAAATATGACCTGCTTTCCTGAATGCCAGCAACATACCGTTCTATCAGACAATGACGGATGCACTACGTTTTCTATCTATCGGCCAGATCACCGGTCGATAGTTATCCGGGAGGACAAACGCTACAATTTCGTCCCTAGATGAGAGAGTTGCTGCCAGCTGAGTCCAAAAGCTACAGATTATTGAAAAAGGATGCAAGATGACCTATATAGTTACCACGGATTCCGTTAGCAGGGAGAGTAACACTATTCATTCGCCCACGGTTCGCCACATTGACCAGCTGAACAGCTCAAGAACCGGTTAAAAAATTATTAGATATGGGTAATACTAAGCATCTCTCGTTTGGTCCTTCTCACAAACCTGATACGGAAAAGATAGGCGGAACATCTTCGCATTGTTCAAATGTTGGTCTAAAATTTGGACCGGCAAAACTGGTGGGCAGTAAGCAAGCAAACAACCTGAATGTGGTTGTTAAGTCGATCGGTTCCAATGAAAATTTCGGTCCAAGCTGTTAGCATAGGATGAGATAAAATTGCGCACTGGCTATTTTGCGAGAATAAACGAAATGTGGCAGCTTTCATCTCACTCGGATTTTGCACACTCTGATAATACCGGGTCATCAAAACACTAATTCGGTTTAAAAACTGTTCGTACACATTTTGATTATTTGCACCTAGACTGATCAAATTCCATTTCTATTCAAAAAATGAACGAACATTAATTACTGGGACGGGTAAACGTCCCAAATTCCTTTCACTTATTCACTCGAAATCACTGCGTTCGAGTTGTTCCTGTTGATAAATCAGGAAACACAGCCACGTTTATTCCATTTTACTTGAACTTTGCGCGTTAGACTTGTGCGAGTTATCTGGTTTGTTCCTCATACTTTTGAGTGGCTTATTTATCCTAAAAATCTTGAGATCTGGACTGATAAGGATAAAGTCACGTTCAACTCCACATAATGCATGATGTTTGATTGCACCCTCGCCAAAATTGGTATGATTCAAATTGTATCTCTGCATTTCTTGAACTGACAAAGGCTACTTTAACCATATGCTTCACTTCACTTTCAGCAACCGTTTTTGTGGTTTTTGCCAGCGGCAAAAATGTCTCACTCTTCTCATGTCCGTAACTAATCAGTTTTGAGTATTGTGTTGGGAGATCCGAGATTTATACTGTTTCTGGAAGTACAATATTCACTCTTTTCGATGCCTTAATGCCGTCTGACTAGAGTATCGTTTCTCTAAGGAGCAGGTAAAATTATTGTTTTGTTGTGGGACTGTTTATTCTGCCGCGCTTAGCAGTTTCCTGCATTTTGACCCGAATAAAAACGAGTTCTCCGATTGCACTCCTCTCGAATTTCGCCGCCCATCTTTCGAATTTCGGAATGTTAGGTGTCTAGACAAACCCCAAAACACGACCATGCTCATTGCTCGTTTGGTAAAAAAAACAATGCGAGTCATGACCTTGGCTGCTCTGCGACACATCACTGGTGTAAAGTTGACTGATTTCGCGGGCAACTGCAAAACCACTTACCGTGATAGGTTGTTTCCAAGTCTGTTCGAATACCCGCCTAAATCAAAAGGATTGCTCATTTTCTTCGTTGCAAATTCAACATTTTTGAGGGAAATGAGAACAAACCTCAACCAAATGAAAGCTATCCACACCTAGGAGCCGGAAGTTGCAAACATAGTACGGATGGCACATACGGGCAGGACAATTACTAGGTAGCAAAACAAGCGCGTTAATGTGGACAGCTTAAAGTTTTAGAACTCGCAGGTGCCACAGATGGTCTCTTTTTGACCCTGGTATTTAATCAGCTGTACTTACCTAATAGTTTTGTTTGCGAAATCCTCAGGAAACTGTCTCTTCAGCCTAATTCTGTGTACGTTTATTGTAAATAAACACTTGGTTTCAGAACTCCGAGAGACAAACAGAAGAGCATAGTATTATTGTCCTTGCCACTATGAATCACCGCGGACCAGACTGACACTCGCTCGCTCACTAAATCAGTTGTTGCCCCTCACCCCTCCTCAACTAATCAGTCGCTGAATCGGCCTCCAATTCATTAACTTGTAGTCTTATATGCATCATAGCTGTTTACATGATCCCTTTTGAATGTGATAAATGCAGGTTTGAAATACTAACTAGCCATTTACCTTCTCTTCTTGAAATAAATGTCTCCCGAATTCACTGATATCACCACTATTCGGTCGGCAATTGCTTTCAAAACAGATGCATCTGTAATTTATTCAATTCATTGGAGGGGTTTAAAGCACGTAAATAATTATGTATTGTTGACCAGGATGGCAAATTTTTAACAAATGTAGAAAATTCCGCAACCTCGATGGGATTCGAACCCAAACCTGGACGCAATTCAGGCATCTGTTCAGCTAGAATTCTACCAACTGACCTGTGAGACCAAGCTGAACGGTGTTTCAAAGTCCCACTTCAGGATCAATGTTTAATTCGTTCATCGAGGTCAAAAATTTTCTACATTTATTTCAGTCATGCAATTATTTCTGAATTTGGACAGTATGAAGAATTGGTCTTGCAACTGGTAAATGGAAAATATATTCACCACAACCTGAACGCAAAATTTAATCAACAAATGAAATTGACCGGATGCGACAGTTGTACAAAGAATAGAGAAGCAACCAATGTTTACCTGCTTTGATATCTGAATAAGGTGTACAACCGCGCGAGTTTTAATCACTATTGTCAATATCTGGCTGTAATCGGTTAAACCGTAGTCTATTAATTGCCCTCATGAGACAGGTAATAAACTGATCCGTTGTTAATGACACCTTTTAGTACTGTTTGAACGAAATAAGCAAATATGGGCTACTCTAACAGCAAACGAACAACTGGTGAAAAGGTTTAGATTGAATGATTTTCATGTGCGAAGAGAACATTTTACTTTTCGATTTTGGGAGTTATTTCGGACGTGCGATGTCTTGAAATAAGTGAGCAACAATTGAAAGTGCAACCCGGAAAAATAATACACGACTGAAAATCTACCATTACCATAAGTTCTGTTTCATGTGTTCCGAGTTTGTCCTACTAATTTGCACTCTCTAGTCCATGCCAGCTGCCTTTAAAGGCACACGTGGACGAGTTAGCTTAACAGTTCAAATATAATCCAAAATAAAATGGTATCCTTACCACATTGTTCTGAAACTTGAACATTTGTTCTGTACTTCTAATTCTCTTCTTTGGGTAAAGCTATGGATAGGTATCCCCACAAAATTCACGAACTGAAAATCTCAGCAAGTCTCTCAAAACTGGTCACTTTTCATATGCACCCTGCTTACATCACTGTAATCGACGGACTGTTGAACAGGGAATCTCTACAAAAGCATTGGGTTGAATTGTTTCAACGTACATTTATTACGGTGGTTCTTAATGTCGAATTAAGGTGTTTGCGCCCGTTTACGGAGTAGGTTATGTTGTGGGATTCGTCAGTCGGATTGTCATAGGGCCAGGTGGCCAGTGGCGCATAATGTGCAAGTAACGAAAATAACAGTGATTGGTGGAAATTCAAACGGTAGGAAGTGCGAAACACTAGCAAATTTTGGAGGATTCAAAAGAGCACAGAAATGCTGGTAATCCAGTGCCATAATCTGCATCTTGGTCGTCGAAAAACCGTCATCGAAAACAATAACCCAGCGCTTTTTCCTAGTCACCATTTTCATAAGACTTGCGTCCAGCTAGTCAGAGATAGGACTGTTCCAAATAAGATCATACTGATTGAGAACATATGGATCGTTTGGATTTTAAGGTATTTGTTATTTCGATTTAGGCATTTACTTGAAGGGTGGGAGTTTCTCAGTGTGATTACCCACTGACCACAAAGAATCGTTACACACGCGATTTTAGCACTGGATCACTGTTAGCACATTTTCTTTACCTTTCTGACTGAATTGTAAGCCATTCTCAAACTTTTCTGTTTCCGATAATTCCAACCTCATTTTGACAAGTTTAGAATTCGACGCTACTTACAGTGGACGAACTTGAAAACTTTTTCTCTCACTAATTCTTTTGTTATCCTATGCAATAACAAGAACAAAGTGACGAAATCTAGTGACATTTTAACCTGTTTTCAGGCCATTTCAGATAGCTGTGCCTTAATTCCGAACTTGTATTGAAATCTTACAAAATGGGGAAAAGTAGTATATAGGAACATCAAATACACAAAACTAGAAAAGTCAAAAATTTCTTCCAATCTTAGCATTTGCATGCACCTCCAAAAATATTTATAAACAGGTAAATATTCCACTGGTAAAAGTGATGTTTGGCATTGACAGATTTGCGCTTTGGTAGTAATTTGTTAGTTCATATGCGTTCCTTAAAGATAACTAGGTTTGCGGAGACTGACTGAAGCGCTTAATTATATCTAAATACAACAATTACTGTAGAATTTTGCACCTTCCAGCTGACACAAATTCTAGAAAAAGTTAGGAATATTCCAGAAGACGACTGAACTTAGTGAATTGTTTCAAAGAGTTGGTAGTTCTTCTTCCCAAACGTTTTGTTCCTCGTATGCCGATGGATACAAATTCAAAATTGACAAGTCGGTTGTTTGACCAACGATGGGACGAGTTAAAGGAAAGAATAGTGGGTTGAAGTGTCGCATTGCTGGTCGCTTGATCACCACCAATCAAACAACACAGTGAAAGGCGGATAGCAAATACTGGTCTAGGGTGTGATACAGACCTCGGTATATCGTCAATTTGATGATTGAACAATGTTTGTAGTATTTTTCTTTTTTTGTAAACTTGGATTTGACGGCCAAATAATACCAAAAGTGCTTTACAGTCTTCCCGGTCAAGTGTAGGTTTGAAAGTCGTTGAAGGCTGGCTAACGCCATGACTGTTGTTCCAGTTTAGGTCACCTACATTCATGTTGACATTCAGACGTACCCAGCAAATGTGTACGAGACTGAATGATACATAAGAAGGTGTTTCTTAAAAAAGTTAAAACTAACTGAGACAATCAGAGGACAACTTTCAAAATGGACTTACCAAATGCCTGCTGAAAACGTTTGAGCCACAAGGAATAGAGATTTGACGGAATACAGTAGGATGAGCCCACACCGACAAAATGAGAAATGTTTAGTTTACCGGTAATTATATTTCTATCCAAACCATCATTAGACCAGGTCACTTAGGCTGCCAGGCAACAGTGACATTTTCGGTACAGTTCATATCGTCCGATTTTCAAAGCAACCTAATTAAGCATCAGCTAAACAAATCTCATATGGCCTGCTAGTCCTGAAGCAATCAATCGCTTTCAGCACACAGGTTTTGTTTGTACGTCTCACGTACCAAGTTTTGTCACCTGCTTCCCCTGTATGCTAGCACGAAATCAAAAACACATTATCTCTGGCCTCACTTCCCTCACATTTTGGAAGCGTGAAGGAATGTTTGTTCAATTTGGATTGTAAATACCAACCAGCCTAGCACGTTTACGTATCGTAAAACGGACTTCCACTAAATTTCCTCTGCACATCGAGTAGACAAGCAATATTTTGACTTGATGAATCACTTGCATCTCCTGTGTTGGTTGACTCATCTCTTGCTTACCGGACTACATTTTTCACATGACTTCGGGATTCGCGAATTGTTCCGTCCAATATCGCCACATGTTCCTTGGTCATCTAACCGGTTTCGTTTCTTACTTGCTATGACTATCAATAGATTTAACTTTTTCGCTCTCTGAATGCTTTTGTGAAGCAAACTTTTATTGTGTATTTAATACACCGAGATATGGTACCATTCTAACTGACAGGCATATATATGACGGTAGGAATTTGTCTCACAACGATCTACCTTCGTCATCAATCAACCACAAAATACTGGGGTCGTTCTGGACGCGTCTGCCAAACCTATTACGTCAGAGTCGATAGATCACATTCAGCTATCTAAATGATGCATGCAAAAAGAAGTTAGTTTGGGGGGATTATTAGATTTGCTCCTGGAGAAAATTGTGAGAACGCTCTTTTTCGCCCAGACCAATGGAAGTGCACCAGGTGTGAACAGGTGTTTATGCCGTGTGGCATTGCTAACCTCTGTCAAAGTTCACTGGTCATCAAAACGTACAAGAAAGTATTCCTTGCCTGCTTGCTCTTGTTTCATTATTACCGCAGTTAAAGCTCACGGACAATATCCCTTGTTTACGAATAACATAGGTTTGAATACATTCAAATAGATTCAGCCAACGGGAACTGTTATTCCGAGTATATACCACCTGCCCAATATATATAAAAATGAAATTCCTTTGACAGCTATCCTCGACATAAGCAGTTCGCCGCATCATGTTGTGGCCAAATGGCTGGCTAGGATACTGAAACATATTAGATAGAAGGCAGCAAGACAGCCTCAAAGAAACATTCGAGCTTATCGACTTCATGAAAGAATTAAATATAAACGGAGGACAAACACTTTCTTTAGACGTCACCGCCCTTTTTACAAACGTTCCGATCACGGAAAAAATTAAATAGCTTTGTGATTGCATCCAGAGCAGTGGCTAAGCGACAAGTCTTCCGATAACAGACTTGAAACAACTATTGTCCTTCTGTACCTACAACATCCAATTTAAATTCAATAATCAAATTTACCGTCAAAAAAACGGCGTAGCAATGGGATCACCACTCGGTCCGCTACTAGCTGACATTTTCATGGCAAAGCTGGAACGTGGGCCACCCGAGTCATCAATACAATCGCTCCACTTATACAAACGTTATGTGGATGACATCTGTGTACTCAACCCCTCGACGAGAATTAACCAACTGTTGAATAAGTTCAGCTTGGCTCACGCAAATGTGAAATTAACAACAGAGATGGAGCTGAACAGTAAAATAGCATTCTTAGATATACAACTAAGTCGTCGAGAAGACGGCTCAATTCGGTGATCAGTACACAGGAAAGCAACATGGAATGGGCAATTCATCAACTTCCACAGCTTTGTACCTCTTAATGTGAAGAGGAACTTAATTAGATGTCTGATTGCCAGGACAAAAGAATATGCACAGAAGATACTCTTGAAGCTGAACTGTAGACGGTGAGAAGAGTATTCGCCGGAAATGGTTCCCCAATTAGGTTAATCGACAAGATGTTGGAGACAGAACATGAATTTCGTAGGAGGGCGACGGTGGAGAGAAAGCCAGTGTACATACCTCTGCCATTCAAAGGTGACACGTTAGCAGAGATCGCACGACGAGGACTGACTAGCGCTATCAATAAAACATTTTAAGCAGCCAAGCTCTTTATCAACTGAGGCACTTAATAGTGCCGTTGTTTCACACGTAGCACAGACCAACCATACCGTGAATGACGCAAGCTTTCCGAACCCTGCATAAAGTCAGGGGTCAACAATCTGGGGTAGCAAAGTATCGCCTCTTGAGCACTGCGGAAGCTACCGCGATCCGTCTTCACAATCCTTCACTGTGTTCTCAAAAGCAATTTGTGGTTGCGCTTCAACTCCCCTGGCCCACCCTTCGACCCAATGCAAACCCTAAACAACAAAACGATTGACACAACGCAGTCTTGTGTATTCAGACTAGGTATGTAACACCACAAATCCCTTCCCCACCCATGATTTTGTCTGACTAATCCCATTCCTCCCATAAAAGCGTTTTCCAAATATATAGTGATTTAATGGCAAGAGTAGGAATCACTAAAAACGAGCTTGTTCGCGAACTTGTGTTTTCTCACCATGCTCAGTGAGAATTTTCAATCAATAATCATCTTTAGTTGAAAGTCGCTGATCTAGTTTTATGGTGTTTCCTATAAAAGCGACGTTAGATGGTCAGGTCTGACAAACGTCGATCACACTAAGACGTTGAAATCCGATATTCCAGGGACGGACAAATAAAACCGAAAAGCAGAATGATCAGCTGACTGACACATTATATCAGAGGACTAAATTAGTGGGCAAACATTTCATTGATTTAAGCTATCAGATGATTCCATGATTTTTGTACTAACCGGGTGAACAGATAGACGGAGGAGAGAATAAATGGACAAGATATGAGTTTGAATGACTGCTGCTGAATAACTAAACAACCAATTTTCTATGGCCGATCATTTCGATTAAGGATTACTTGATTTCACTAAATGATGCATGTGCTCGGAGAATAAAACGATGACTAAGCAACTGGAGTCATGAATAAATGAATTAATGCAAGAAGAAAAAGGGATTTTGGACAATGGTATGTCGGTTAAAATAAAAATTAACCGACCGGGTACATGACCAACAGAATAAGCTACTAGCATGCCAACTGATGGTCTGATGATCAGCTGACTGGCACACTGTCAGATTATTCATTTGGTTGAATGACAATCTGATCGAATGCCTCAATAAATGGCTAAGAGATCAACTGACTGACTGACTGACTGACTGACTGACTTTTGGTTGACTAATTGTTTGGCTAACTGGTTGATTTGTTTGTTTCTAAGCTTTTTTGTCTAATTACTTGCCTATTCATTTTGTGAATACAAAACGCAATAAACTAACTGTCAAACTAACGAATCAAGTTTATTTCGATCTGATTGCCTAGTTCCATTGTCATATGTTTTGATGAGCTTTACTTAAATCTCATATATACTTATTGGATATTGTCTGTCAACGATTCTTTTTCTGATTTCCCGGTTGTCCTGGGTTTCTGTGTTTTGCCCTTGGTGACCAAGCGTGTTATCGTTTGTCGTCGATATGCCGTAATGCATTAAAGTGTTCTCCGATTATGTAGAATCAGAATAATGCACTTACTGCACTCATTCACTGAAAAGTGTATCTCTCCTGGTTAAGGGAAATTCGCATAAATGAGAAATACGTGAAATTTTCATAACTTTAAAGATCGTCAAGAAGTGCCAGATGAAAGGCTAAAAAACGAGGACAAATATAAATTACAATCGATAGGACTGAATAAAATGTTTCTCCTTTTTAAATGAAAAACTTCACAAACTGCAGAATCAAATTCAGATTTTTAGGTCACCACTAACGTAATCAGCAGATTTTCTTTTTTGAGTCCAAAATAAATCGGCAGAATACAGTTTTTTGGCCGAACAAACCTAAATCGATTTGTGAGCGATAAACTTCATCTATTTGATAAAAAGGGCACGGAGACAAAAACAGTAACCAGCGAAACACGAAGCGACAACAAAGTCACACGCGGTTCGATGTTGCCAGTTGCTCAGTGAAGACCGGTATAAGGATTCGTCCAAATACATTCATTGTTTCAATTGTTTGAACTGAGTTGCATGTTTAACGATGGAATACTAAGTGAATGATGTGGGGCCACTCTGATCAGTACAATGTGGGGAAGGAATTGAAGTTCCACGGAGAGACTATAACAATTTACTTCACTATCCCAACCGTCGTGATTCGAAAAGAACATCATGCATTCCGAAAGCACTTATGAGGTTTGTTTATCCTAACTGAGACAGATATTTGTTATCAGGTAACCCCTTAAATTATGAAATGGGACTGAACCATGACACCGTTGTTGCTCCGCATGATTTTATCCAAAATAAGTCCTTCAAATGAAAGTTTGATTTCTCTCCCCCAGATAATCTTACTCTCATTGGCTGCAAAAGTAGAACGATGAAAATAGCGCCATAATTTTTGAATATTTTTAGGAAACTTAGATAGAATCACACTTTTTACTTTAGTCAATTACATGCTAATTTATTGAATCAACATTCAAAATGGGCTGAATCAGTTGGAACTACTGGAAAAGTGGGAAAGTGGTTTTGCTCATTCCATCGGGAAAAGCTGACACTTTCGGCCCTCGACGGTCTGCGCGACGGAAAACATTGCTTCAACCAAGGGCACCCGGGCTGAATTAGGCCTATCACGCCATCACATGCTGGTTGGTAAAAACGCCACTTTTGGACGTGCCTGCGAAACCAGGTTCCAGTTTCTTCATACAACTACTTCCAATCTCACTTCACTACGATAATTTTGAAGCACCCACCTAATTTTGTTTTAATTGTATCAAAACTTAAGGGTTGACGGGAAATGCTTTGACGGAAATGTTACCCATTTCCTCCAGCCATGCACGTCCCAATTGCAAGTCTTATCAAACTGTAAGTACGTCTTCAGTCTGAAGAAAAATCAAAATATTTGTCAGGTGATACCATAAAAGATATATTGCTGTAATATTGATGGAATGGTAGAAATTGTCCAACGTCTGATCACGCCATTATTGTACGAAAGCTAGTTCCCGGTTCAGTCCTAATTTGATATCTTATACATAGGCCACTGACCCCGGTCTGTTTATCATTAGGAATGGCTCATTTCTCTTGAATCGACATTCCTAACTAAACCGAGGCATTGCATGTTCCCCTGCCATTTCCGTGACTTGTATTGCGTTTCACAAAGGATGATATCATTGGGTGACGGTTAATAAATAGTTCAGCGGTTGGCAAAATCATCTATATTCGGTCATACCAAGGCCAGATTTGAAAATTTCTCAACTAGAGAGTCTAATTCACGGCTCACGGACAAAGTGGTCTGATTTTACTGATATGTAGGTTCTTTGGGTTGAAGATTCACAGTTTTTAACAGTTAAATTTTACTCTCTCATAGACGTGAATTGTCAACTACCAACCCAAGGATGCAAAACCACGAATGAAAAATAGTTCGGTTTGTTCCAATAGTCGTGTTCTGGAATAACAGTAGTTTAACTCTTTCTCTAAGTTGATAGGCATTACTTGCATTGTACTTCATGTAAGCGGATCTGCGACCCATTTAATCTTGGTAAATTTTGGGTAGGTGTGCAAACTGTAGCCTCAAACCTAACAGTTTTCATGAACGCATGTTGCTTCGTCAGCAGGGGTCACAAATTTTACTTAGAAGCTTTCCGCGTCTTCACAATCTTTGGTCACTCACCTGCTTCAGTTCAACCGCCTCCAAGCAGCACGTAGCCACAAGTCTATTTGAAAATGGATAGACTTTCGTTAAGAACGATTATTCTCAGATCACCAGTGTAATAACGAAGAAGAGAATCTTTTGTGTACTACCACTAACTTATTTCCTTGAGATATCATCGCCTCTTAAAAATTGAAAAACGAATTACGCACTTCCTGAGAAGCAAACAAATAACAATAATTGGATAGGGCATGAGTTAGTAGAAAGTATTCCCCGATCCAAGGACCAATGATCGACAGTCAAACAAATTTCTTTATCTAATAATTTACCTAATCTCAGAAGTATTGATTCTAATAAAATTTCCCTGTATGTCTGGTTATTTTTAATTTGAACGTATCTTCACAACCAAACAACACTGGATGAAGGTGAATTTGTCGTTTTGTGAGCGACATTTCGAAACTCCTCGATGAGCGGGATTTTTTACTTAAATAACACTGTTCATCACTCTTCAGGAAGCGGGCCGTGGCCAACAGAGGGCCGTGGGAGGATTCGAACCCGTGAACTTCACGTCCGAACGTCATGATCTTCTCCGCTTGGTCATCGCAGACCAAGAGAGCCGCAGCATGAATGTCACATTGCAGTTCATCATGGTCATGATGACCTAGAAGAAGAGTTGTAAATGGTATGTAATTTAATGCGTTCAGAAGTGCTATGGTCAATTACATTATTCTGTGGTCTGTTTTGTCGTCCGTGTCTGCAAACGTGATCATAATGAATAGTTGACGCAGAGACTATTACATATTCCTTGAAAATTACCACTGAGCACATTGAGAAAACACAAGTTGGCGAACAAGCTCGTTTTCAGTGATTCGTACTCATGCCATTACATCACCATATATGTATCTTGACAAAAATTTTCACTATAGGAAGGATCGGATTAGTCAGATACAAATATGGATGGGGAAGAGATTTGTGGTGTCACATGCATAACCTGAATACATAAGAATATGTTGTGTTAATTGTTTTGTTGCCTAGGGTTTGTATTGGGACGAAGGACGTTTTCTTTAGACGTCACCGC
>LUCM01002430.1:692807-723813 GCA_008360955.1 Fasciolopsis buskii | reverse complement strand
GACCCAATGCAAACCCTAGACAACAAAACAATTAACACAACACAGTCTTGTGTATTCATGTTATGCATGCAACACTATAACATATTGCCCACCACTCAAAGTCCATCCGATTTGTTTGTTGAGATGTACGATTTTTTTAGTAGTAGGAGATTGGATTTTTCCATGAAATAATTCACCATGTGTTATCATCGCCCAACTGACCATAAAGAAATCAAGGAAGCACTGTACAGCTGTTTCATCCTTGTTAGGAATCATCAGCAGTGCATATCCACTGCGCTTGAACTGGGATGAATGCAAAAAGGGATCCGTTTGAAAGCAACAGCTAACTTTTCGAACGGGTTCCTCAGGAAATTGTGAGCAGAAAAGTATTTCATTTTAGATGTATATACTGATTCGTCGCTTACGAGTAGCTTTCCTTCATCGCCAGTCTCATCTATCCACAATTAATGTCATTTTTCGAAATGATCGAAGTAGGACGACAGGATGGTTAAAGGCGCAACACTGGCAATGATCAACCTGCTCATCGAATAAAGCACGCTAACAGCCATTTAAATGGAAACACTCAAAATCGACGGCATCAAAAAATTCCATGTGAGGTGTATGAAATTCTGTTTAGCAGGCAAGAAATCAACTGACTGAAAAGCATAAATTATGAAACGAACAATGTCTATTTGGGCAATTCCATCACCCGATACGTGGATCTCGTACAAATGGCCGTTAGTTTTCAAGGTCATTCAACCCGATGTGCTCGCCTGCCTAAGCAGAAATGTACTTCCATTTCCAATATTTTCAATTCAAGCTAGGTCGGTTTCGATAAGATTTAGGTCGATCCAGATAAAATTCAAAACCTGACGACCGAGATATCAAAAGTTGTTTCGGTAATTTCATACCTACGTGGTCATCAAGAATTCTGGTCAAATGATGTGCAACACAATGGGTCATCGATGGATACTTCGACAAAGGAGACGGCGTGATATGACCTCCGTCTTTAGTTGTCACTCGGGCCCTCCCTTTTTATGTATTGTTGATACTTGTTTCGCGGACAAACACATATCTTTCTTTCAACCATAAACAGCCGACCAAATCTATCTTGTTTTGAGACGATGACATTTGACTTTGAAGACCACGTATACAGGAGTAAACAAAACTTGCTATGTTATCCAACGTGAGACATGCCGACGGTGATCAAGTAGATTAAGCGTCCTTCACCAAAAGTCAGTTGTGCCAATCCAAAATCTGACTGTTACTGTAGTAGTAGACCAAAAATGTTTGTCGCCAGGTTCATTGCCATGCCTGATTTATAGAAATGTTACGCATCTGCTTTCCACCCCGAATTTCTGGATAACAAATTTCGATTTCCTCGTTCTCGATGCAGTGAACTCTACTGACTGCGGGATATTGTGTTTCCACTACTCCCACCCATTAGGGATGTCCAGGGAAAATTTGCATCTTATGACGAAATAAAGCTTGCTAATAGGAAATGAAAATCACAACTACTGACTGAATAAACGAAATAACCCAATAAATTCTGTGGAGGTCAAAACCTGGATCAGAACATCAAGAATATCCACGCGAATTGCAACCCTCCATTTGGCTGTTTTTCGACAGATTCAATCAAAATTGCCACTAGACCCAACAAATTTCGTTTGATTTCCCAAAGTTTCTGATTGTCATACACGCCCATCTTGCGCACGTGATCATGTCTGGATTATTTAGACGAAACGATATACATCACGTGTTTGTGCTCGAGTAGTTTACTCAAAATCTAATTAAAGCTTTCCATTTCAAGGGCAATCAAACCCAAGAATCTGAGATAAAATTCTACTCATCAATTAATTCTCATGTGACAAAATTTCTATCTTTATTTATAATTTCGAGGGTACAAATGTGCTCCGCAGCTTACTGTTAATTTCAAGTCGGACTGTCAAAAACTATACATCGTTGTCAGAAAATAATTGACATCTTGTTAAAGAAACGGTAAATTTTGTTCCCTATTAACGACCTGTCCTTCTCAGAAATGACTGAAATGATTGGCCCACTTTGCATTGGAATCCAGCTTAGAAACTTTGATCTTACAAATGCCAGAGGATGTTAGATTGGTGAATTAAGCCGCTGCAAGGCCCAAGTTGAAAGCACTAAGTCACTTTGCAAAATAACTGTTCGCTAATATTCGGGACAAGAACCAGCTAATAAATTATCCTTGTAGTTGTTTCCCACGGGGCAGATGGTAGAAGTTAACTTTGTAACGCTGGCTGAAACACGTTCTCCTAGGTCAAACATCGTCTAGACATTATGAAACTAAATCTTACATTGTCCCCGACCATGACACAGCAAAAGGAATTGTTTTCCCTTCAAGACTAACAATGGTGAATTCAACCAGATCCTTAACTTTATATTTGCTAGTCTCGAATCTGAACTCTGCGACCACTGCTTACTCTACCGTTTAGTCGCTTTTCAATGACTCTGGCAGACTCACTAATCGAGAATACATTTGTAATACAGTAAATGTGTCGTACAAAGCAGTAAACCCGCATTCATTTTTATTTAGTTCCTATCCACTTGATGTTTTTGTTCCTCATTTTTCCACTTATCCTTCCTCCTTTCTTACCGAGAGACCGTTACCCGTAGCTAGCGCCTATTGCGAATCCAAACGGACCCCGGAAGTCGAAATGTCTGACAAAACAAGTTGTTGGTAGTATTACTATTTTATTATGAATGTTGGTCATATCCAGGACCACGGTAATCATCATTGCATATGTAACGAGAAAGATTGAGATTTTCGTATTGTTTAGACAAATAAAATGCAAATAGATGGGAGCTTGAGCGACATTTGTATCGATAAACGGTGTATTTCCTTCTACCAAGGATTCATTTGTCATGGACTAGGCTGTGAACCTGGCAGGTTGAATTTGTGTCTTTCACTGAATAAGGGATGAATTAGCAAGGTCATTTTACGTATGTGAACGAGAACAGTCCTCGGATAATTTTTTGTGAAGCTTTTGATATTCCAAACAGATTATGACTGTTTGAAATGAGTCAATATCGTGCCGTCTCGGGCGCAGTTTTCGTTGGATTGGAAACTTTATATTGAAGTAGTCCAGTTTCAGCGTTTCTCTGTTCTGGCTATCATTCCCTTACAGCTGGTCGAAAATGTATTCCTTTTTGCAACAACAAAATGGAATAAAAAACAATTTGTACAATTTAGTCGCCAAATCCTGGGTCTAATGCTAAATTTTCCAAGGATCGAAAGATAAACAGCTTTTGAATTTTGACAAGTGATCTTTCATAACAAACGTGTTTCCCTATAGAAGGTTGGTTTTAGAATTGAAACAATTATTACCTTGTTACTTTTAATGAAATCTCAAACGGTTTACTCAACCCCACTGATCATGTTTGCAAAAATGTATGATGAAGAGTGAATAGCCGAAGTCATACAATAACAACACATGGCGAGTTTTCACAATTTTGCATTTATTGAAGCAAAAGAGTGCGCGCTTTGTCCGTGTGAGAATTTCGGCCAACTTTGTGTCCAGTGTTCAGCGCAGTTTTTTTTTCATTATTTTGGTTAGATTCACGCATCAACAAATGGCTTTGCTGCTTGTAACTTAATTCGGCGACGCAATGAAATTCATGATTTCCGACAAAATAATAAACGATTACAGGCATCAGTTACAAGCAGAAGTCGAAACTACTTTGATCGTGTTTCTTTCCACACAGTAGTCAAAATCATCTTAATTCATTTGCTTATGCGTATTGATGTGTTTTCGGTAGCCCAGGATACAAAATAGGCTAATAAAATCACTTTACAAAGCAGACTATTGAGAATACTTGACGGAATCTTCAGTCTGTAGGTAATACCAAGTGATTCACTATTATGAAATTAAGGATTCATCCTACATGTAATCTATCTATCCGGGTAGGAGTTTTCGTCAATTAGTCCGAAAATAGAGGCAAACATGTGATTAATAACCGATAGCGGAAACATTATAACCGCCAGGCTATAAGGATTGGATGGAACACCCTCATTAAAATCCGATGTAAACTTTTATATTATCTACCTCTGACTGATTCCTCGTGGTCACAAGATTTTGACCCTGCTAGTAATTAAGTAAATTCTTTGTAAGAACCATAAATCTGGTTTAGGTCCAAGCTATTTTAGTGGTCCTATTTATGAGGAGCTAAAGTGCAATACCGTATGAATGCTCATACTGAGACACCAGATTTCATGATCATAAGATGCAAACACAATTATACAATACAATCTTCGTAATCTTTTATATTAATCACTTACAATTACCGCCAGTCTATTGCCGATGCGTCGATCACATCCCGTGAATGATGATTCCGCGTTCGACTATCGCCCTTATCGTTGAAAGAGTCATAGGTGATCAAATTTCAGACGAACACTAATTGTCCTACACTCTGCATACCAACTTATGCTAAGTTGGGCACATTAGTCGATTCAACAGTATTAACTCACGTTTCACAAAATAAAATAAAGCAATTTAAAACTACTACTTTTTTGAATGTGCCGCTGTGCCAATAATAAAATCAGAAAGAAATACGTTTTGCTGCAGAAAACAACCACTATCGTGAGCATTTTTCTGCCCATCGCTCCGCGAGTTTGTATAATCCAGAGGCGTCCAAAAATTTCCCAAAGTCGAAGGAGAATGTAATGCCGCGGGATCCACAAGATCTATCGTCCGTTTCACCCGTGTATGGTTACGTTTTCGACTGGGACAACGATTAATCACTGGCTTGTGAACAACAGTTGTGAGTGCACCAACTGTGTCTAAACGTTTTCCGCACTCCATAAAGCAATCTACCAAAATCAACCTAGAAGAGGCTTAATCGTTGGCTTCCTAATTAACAGTCTAAAAGCGGACTATTGCGGGAAACTGGGATAATAAATAGGAATGTCTGCAAAGTTTGTGCTGGTTGGATCCCATTCGCTTGTTCAGGAGGCATATGTTGCCATAATAAATGTCATTCGATTGGCTTGAGTAGCCGCGATGTCCAGAAAAACAATGGTGACTTCAAACTCTGTCATGATCGGTTACCCGTCATTTGGCAGTTTCTCACAAACGAGATCTAGAAATATTACCAACTTACTATAGGACAAGTGGGAAAGGTAATGTTAGTGCAGCCCAGCAGTTCAGGGAAAGTCATTTCCTTTTCATATCCTTGGAATGGAAGTTCATCGATATGAGTTTATCATGGTTAAAACCTTAAACACCGTAATTTACGAAAATATAAACATGGTGATATGCAATGTGTTTCGGGAAAACGACAAGCAAATTTGAAATCAGTCACGGCTTATTTTTTTAAAAAAATTTCACTACTTAAGCTGCCAATAGCGACAGGATTTTTTAACGCATGACAAAAACCTCACACGGTGCTACGGAATCCAAATTTTGATCCTTGTACCATTTCGTCAAATGAAGTGGTTGTTGGTTTCAGCGAAATTGTGTGTGTTCAAAATACACAGCAGGAGAAGATATTAGTCTGTGTCTCTTTCCACATTCATTATTTATTTGAATTGCAGTAAAAATCAAACTAACGCAAGTGAAGTGCATTTTTTAGGATGATCTACTCTTTGGACACAATTGATCAAAATTTGCTCTTTTTACTGCTTACGGTCTCGTCATGAGACGGCAACCAACTGATCGTTCTTCGCCATATCAAGTTTACCATCACTGTGGGTGGGTGCGGGGGTTGGGGAGGCCCTTCTCTCAATCGGATAAGCAAATCAAACACCATATTCAAGATTGATTCCGGGGTCGCTGTTTCACCTAAATGGATTATTTACAAAGAAAGGGCGAGACAGCTGAAGATTTCATTTACGAATTGAATTAAATAGTGCAAAATAGGCAAAGAAATTTGTCAATATGATGTACACAGTCTGTTCGGCAGTAATTAATTGTCTTTTCAACTCAGGAGATCTTCCATGTAACCTTTCGGTCAGGCACAAGTAAGCTTGACCATGTCAGCTTTTTGACAGAAACTTCAATAACCGTGTTATTAGGATACCAGATCAACAGGTGCACAGTACTTGCCCTCTACTTTCATCCGCAGTCCAGTACCGTGGAATTTGAACCACAAACAGCTTTACTCTGCAGAATATGACGATAACATTTGCACAGTTTGATGTTACCAGCCAGCTGATAAGCAGATCGCACCAAATGATTGATAGATGAAAAACGTGTATGTGCACATAAACGCACCGGAATTCGATTAATCTTCCATTTGGTTCAACAAAGAAAAGGGAACGCACGTTTCACTTAAACCCATCCAGCAAATTCTGCTTGCTAGTTGGGTTATTCGAGTTTTTTTACTCCATGGGCAGCTTCACAGCTAAATTTCAATCCAGCAATGGAGGATCTAGGATTTCTTATTGTTGGTCTGACAATGCAAACAAAATAACAAATTAGTTTTCGAAAACTTTCAAAATACGCAGTATAGCATGCAAATCGTGGAAGTGAACGCTGAAAGGAAATAAATTTGTGTAAAATAAAGTGGTTATCGTACTAAGTTAACTACAATGATACTCCAAATCAGGAATCTGCCGTACTGTGTGAATAATTAGGCAGTGTGTTAAGTTATCTTTCCAAAACATTTACTCGTGGGAATAGTACAACATATATATATATAATCCTTTCTGTGTAGCAAAATATTCATTTTGTTCTTTCCTATATATATATATATATATATAATCCTTTCTGTGTAGCAAAATATTCATTTTGTTCTTTCCTATAAATATACCTATATTTCGCACCATCCTTTCTTAGTGAACGTCAATTCGGATGACTCTGTCAATTAAAAATGAAAGCGGTTTCCGGTGGGTATATTTTCTCCAAATTCACTAAGTAATATCTCAGTGAGAGTTAATCCGTGGCTCCAATATTCCATCTCGCCTAAGGTTTGAACTCCAGTTTTTCAAATGGAAAAAGCCTATGCCACATTTTAGTCACCAGCGCATAGTTCTAGTAACCTGAATCATTGTGCTAGGTTCCTTTAGATTGTTTCATCAATGACAACCGAGAAAACGGGAAAGCTTCGAATGAAGATATGGCAAATGTCTCATTAACTTCAGTCAGCTGCCCCAAACTAATTCAAGTCCTCTCTACAGAATGGGTGCATTCCTCCGCCTCTCATTTGATGTCTGCAATAAAAAGATTACAGTTGCCTGTGTGCCGTGTGTGACTGAGCTTTTCTATGTTTCGTTGTCAGGCCTTGCTGGCTGTCATCGAGGGCAACACCTGATTAAACTAAATTAGATCGTTCTGGTTTGCCAGGACGGGATCTGGTGCCTTAGTGGCAACAAGCACATCTCTCAGTCGGGCAGCCCGAGTTCAAACCCTGGGTGCAATAAAGGATATGCACCAATGATGATCGTTAATAAGGAGTTTTTTTGAGAAGTAAGGGCGAATGGAGTACGGGAAGCCTGTCATTTAAAAGTGTAATCCCAAAGGCAGCTGGTCAAGCAGTATCGATTTCACGTATTCCTGGCAACTGATCTGGAGATAAATGTGGATGCAACAATAGTTGAGCAAGTATCGCTTGCAATTTGGGCTTCGGGTTGCAAATATCTTTTCTTTTTACAATTAAGATCATTAAGCATACAACCCTCTCATTGTGTTGCAACACCACTAATGACCGCGCAATCGGGCCGGTCAATGGATTTTACATTCACGAGTATGGAAGATAAAAATATGTTACCAGTCCATCCAGATGTCTACGGAACGCACTAAAATGTTCATTACCATATGAAATCAGAAATGTAATGGTGCTCTACACAAACAAAAGTTGACAGCACCAGCAAAAGTCCATCTGATCCGTTACTGGACTGGTGGATTTTTACCAGTGGTCTGTTGTGAGAATGGCTTTCTAACACAAATCACGTGTATGGTCACTGTTTTATGTGATTATTACCCCATGTCGTGGTCAACTTCTAACAGGACCAAACACCACAGATGAGCAGAAATCGAGGGCTGTTTCTGATATATCTGTGAGTGGTCTGCGATAGCAGAACAGGCCCCAAAATATATGCGCTGAACTACGTACTAAAGCAGTGGAAAGCTTTGCGCTAGATTTTCACCCTGCTGTTGACTTAGGTACACACATGTTTATATGCACATATATATATATATATCGATCCGATTACCTACCAGTCGACTGCGGCGGTGTCATCCAAAGTGATCACTATGTGGATTGCTTTCGTGGTTCCTAACACTTCACCGGGATGGAACACACCAGCTGTAATCAAAATTTTTGGGTTCCACCTGTTAAAACAGGGAAGTCTCAAAACCAGTGAACATAGGAAAAGTGCGAGCAAAACGCAATCATATCAGTAAGTGTGAATAAATGAGGCAAGTAATAGGAATATAATGCAAGAGAAGCAGTCGAGATTTGTCTGCACAATCCCCTCGTGTATTGGATGGTTTGCATGGACATGCAGCTTGCTTTGGTCCGCATTTCAGCTAATGACATCTAGTCACCTTGATAGTTAACACATTTACTTTACGGTGGTCTACCCATATTCCGTAAGCAAATAAGCGACGAGCGCTATAATCCCCATTGATCCTTTCTTTTGCTTTATATGAAATTTGTAGTCACCTACTTTGCTGCATTAGCTCAAATATGAATTACTGAGCACAATTTTGCTTTGCTGACTTTTATCTGCGCGTATTTCCTAAGGGATTTTTCTGACAATTTAACAGAAGTTCTACTATGCTAGATTTCAACTGATCATTGCTGGAAGCTAAAACAAACGTCTCTTTCAGCGCACTGAAGCTAATGCAAACTATCGGAGATTATCTGTCCGGATAACTGTCAGCAAACAAAGCCTGTCTCCTCGTTTCTAGCCTTGGTTTGCGTTGGCTTCCGATCGCTTTTACCAACCTAACGATTCCACGTAATGTCTGACCGAAATATCATTAACGACAATGAAGAAGCAGGTGCCACCGCAAAATCCTGTTCACCGGAATGAGTGAATAAGCGCAATAGTCGACATTATTCACTAAATTAATAGCATTGATGGATGGCGATAGTTAAAAAAAGTAACTTAAAAAATGTGTAGTCTTTTATTAGAACAAACAAATCATTAGATCAGTCGGTTAAAATCATAGTGAAAATCGAAGGTGATGAATTTACTTCATCTTTTTGCAAGTAATTCATTTCAGCTGCAGGACTGTTTCGAACAAATAAAAAAGCAGACACAAATCAGGTTGCGCTCAATTTTGATTAGGGTTGTATACTGGTATGGAAACAAAAACGATTTGGGATCTTGTTTGTTCTACGGTAACGTGTGGTAATCTCTCATAAGTTTTCGATGGCTTGTTGTGAATTGGTGGAATAATGCAATAAAATGCGGTACTAAAACCTTACACACGATGAATTTACTTTAGAATTTAACATTTGAAAAATGTCATCCCGTTGGTGTTTGCATCAGACAGTTGCTGAGAAAATCAAAAAGTAAACCGCAAAGAAAATAATTAGTCACTCGAACAATGTATGAGAAATCTCACATTATTTGCATTTGTTCTAACCTAGCACAGAGTCATATTTCCCGGTAATTCATAGAGAGAGAATTCATCTTGTCATCTCAGCCGGGAACTCATTTTTCGACGTTGAACTGTTCCGTAGGAAGAAGTCAGTGATCGTGGCTAGTACAAAATCATTGATGCTGAAAATATTTACTTTTGAACGGTGGTCCATTTCACACGGTTTAGAATTCCAAATCCCGCTGACCCTTAGTGTAGAAATAAAAGTCAATCTACCCTCGCTTCTCCCTAGTCCATTTCCGTCAGTTTTACTTTTAAAATTTATTTGCCATTTCGATGATTTTTCCCCATTCCCTCCCGATTTTCCAATCACTGTTTTTCAACTCTAGTTCAGAGTTATTGTGAAAACTCCCCGGAAAGGTACACTTCAAGAAGACAGTTATTCTCCTATGTCGTTGCTGATTGCAGGTCATTGTGGTCGGCCGTCACTTTCAGACGAATTTTACTACTTAAGTCGTTTGCTGAAAATACTGTGCCTTACTGTACACATCGACTGGATACAATCACACCGGACTTGACCCCTCACTGTTTCTCTTTCCCACGTTCGGAAATAGAGCGACTCAGCAAACATAACACAACAATTTTCACATTCGGCCTACCTTTGTTAAATCAAGTAAGGTTGCGTTCAGGAGATACGAACAGCCAGAAGCCGCGGAATGTGGTAAATATCCTTAAGATCAGAAAAACAGACTCCGAGGAATATTGGATATTCTCCACCTTCAAAATGCTTCTGAAACGTTATAGCCCCTGTTTTCCTTGGTTTTAATTCATCTTACCGTTACTGTCAGGTCTGTGGAGTTAACAAAATTATGTCACCAAATTCCTCACTGAAAAACCTCATTTTCAGCCGTACTATCCACGGGTTTTTTTCATGCACCAGCAATGAAGGTGCGCGCTGGATTGCTCTAGGGTGGAGTAAATACAAATGACAACATCTAGTGTTTTTACAGATTCATGATTCCCAGTTTTGCTACACGAAGTAACTTCTCGTTTGTGGATGACATGTCCAGTTCCAGTCAATTAGTTAACTATTTTGCCTTTGCGTGTTAAAAAGAATCGCCTGGTCCAAGAATAAATTTCATCAAACCTCTATTTTTTGTAAAACATTTCAAAGTACTACAAACCAGGAATTGCTGGCCACCTCTTCAGGAGGAGTTTCGTGTTTGCGATCAAGGTTTTTGACTCTCCCATTCCGACCACAACTCTTAGTGTAGCAGAAGAATCAGCTTTCCGAAACGGAGTTTGCCCGTAAATTTCTTTTCCGTTGGTAATATTTTAAGCGTCTGGATGGCAAAATTGCAAGGCCTTATTCGACCGGGTTTAAGGGCCGATGGTTTACTTGAAACGCAACCTCGCTGCTTCATATAGGTTTGATGGATCTGGCTTCGCAGTTTCAGATTAAGCGACCTAAGTAGTAATTGGAAATTCCTCACACTTTTTGGGAATCTAAGCGGACATTCTGTTAATCCGTTGAAAGATATAGTGCGGACTACGTTGTTAGAAACTAGCTCGAGTATCTTTGCAAAGACAAATTAGCTCACTCGCTTGCAGGAAACCAGTCTGTCTCCTTCTGTCGGACCTGCAATTAATTCTTTATAATATGCGAAATGCGCCCCCTTCAGGCTGGGAAACTTTTTGATAAAATAATTCAGTTTTAGCTAATGGGGATGATTGCATAGTGACCTAGAAACCGAGAAATTCTCAAATGGTTTGGCCTGGTCCTTGACATCATGATCGTTTGAGAGCATTTACCTTGAGAACTTCGAATTGGTGCAATAAACAGTAGAATTTACCGAAATTTGTTTACCTCTCCTTAGGATATTTTCAGTGAGGTAGGCAATACGGTTCGATCTAAATGGTTCACGTCAGTGGAAAGAGCCAATTTTCGCCTTTATTTTATTTTTCATTTTCCAGTTTTAATAAGTTTTACAAATGCCTTCATTCAAAGAAACACGAGGAAAACGGACTCGCAGCACTGTCAAAGAAAGTTTAAACTGGCCCCACAGAAAAGTCGCTGGTTGAGTGCAGAATGTTTTCGAGATGTTTACCCAAACCTGCTAGACTATTCTCCAGAATTCGGGCGTGATTAGGTATCAGTAAATTTACCCAAACGAATATCTCAGGCGACCGATTGCCTATGTAGAATAGGCTCCTGAACATATGGGTGTAATCACTGCGTGCTTCGCAGAACAAGATTTCCCACGAATTACAATCATGGATGAATATTTTCGCACGGGATTTTGCTATTAAGCATAGCTACATAATTTGACGAAACTGACTGCACATTTATAGACCAGGCCCCAACGATCTATGGTCAGCTTAAAGCTTCCTTCTAACGATCGCAAGAGATCATTGAAGTGGAATACAGAAAAGTGTTTTCATTTGCTGCTTACTCGGTGAGAAGATTAAGCTAGATAATTTATAATGTCATTCAGAGAAGAAAGAATAAACACTGAATTTTCCAGGTGCTAGCTAATTTGAATTAAGCCGTGATGAAACACAACAATCGAGTGCATATACAAATGACACAAAATCTGATCTGTTTTGCCGCCCGGTACATGATTTACAAGGAGAACAATACAAAATTCAATTTAGGGACCACGATAACCTAAGAAAGAACAAATACGATAGGATGCATGAATGAGTATCTATGCTGATCAGTTCAAGACAGTGAAATTGACATCCTCCTGCTACGTACCTAAATTAATAATGCTTTCATCTGGCACTCGAAAATTTTGTAGAATGTCCTCATAATCCAATCATAACTGCTGGAAGCAGGAAGACATTTCTTTACGATGTGATATCTCGTGGATATAAATGTGTGATGCTGTGTAACAATTAAAATATATTTAACGGTATTTGCAAGAAGGAATGAGTGCGAAACAAAATTTGGATATCTTGAATCCATGCTGATAGTCTGTGACCTTGCTTTGTATGACGCACATTAAAAATGATGAGTCGTAAATAAATTTGCTCAAAATATATTTTCGTCAAAAGCTAAAGAAAAACCGGAATAATAGGAAAGGATCTGTGAACTTGTCTCCGAATGAGTAGAGGATCATTCTTGCGGGCTGGTGCAACAAAAGCCACCGCACACGTTTGCACTACCTGCATGACACCGGTTTCATCAGCCGGATTTCGATAGCATCGAATGCGGCGAGTAACTGTCCGTGCAAACTACTGAAGTAAAATCGGGGATTTGCTCGGATCTGCTGGAATGCTGTTGGTGAATGTATCTGGTTACTATTTTCTGTCCAAACCTTTTATTCACGAAGCTAGGAAGTTGGATATTTTAACGACGCAATCACATGACCTCTGCAGATGGCTTTAATTTGCCTTGTTTCATTGTTCTTGAACGTCCCTTGGCGCAACACAACATTCGTCTATGTCGACAGAGACATGTACGCAATCAGTAGACAGGTTCAAAACCATATACGTAACTGTGTGCAACACAATTTTTTACTTAACAAACGTTTCCTTCTGATTTAAGTTTTGATTGATATGATGGGGGCAAAAATTATCACTAAGTGAAAATGCTTCAGACGTTTTTTGTGGCAACGTTTTGAACTCAACTTTTTACACTCCAAGTCAACGATAGCAAAAGCAAGCCAATATTTTCATTCGGTAAGCACCAGATAGAAAGGCCTGCTTTTCCTGCGACACTTTATAGCCCGCCTGTTTATCGTACATCGTTTGTGGTGTTTGTTCTTATTTTCAAACTCACATTCCTCTGCCAGTCGTTTTGGCAATTTCGGTGTTAGCTTACCAAAATGATTTCGGCAATTCTTTCGTTTGTTTCTTGAAAATCACCGTTTGGTTTAGCCAATAAATAAGATATTTGTTTTATTCCTCCTCTTTTGTTCCTATTTGACGGAATAAGTCCTTGAATGTAGTAAAAGGAATCATCGGTTGTTACCTACAGCATCATTCTCATCATGTGAGTTTAAAAATAGCTCAAAATATAAACGTACTTTTCTTTCCGAGTTGGCCAACCTATTTGTAAGTGACCTGCCTATGATCATTGTTATTACACCCACGGTCGGATTCACGGTTTTCTGTTTTCCCAATCATTCCCTTTGGGAAATTAGGAATGATTCTCACCGAAAATACAGTAAAGCATAAGACGCACATTTTTTCTTCATCCCGAAATACCGAGCAGCAACAACAAGAACGTTTTCGTGCAATAAACTAGTAGACTAAAAATTCTTGGAACTGCGTGAACATTAACCTTATCACTGTTTGTAGCCATAATGCGGGAAATAGCCGGGTGTAACTTAAGCATATATGCAAATTAACAATAGTTCTTTTCACTAGTCTATATGTATATTAACTTTTCCCCTGAAGAACAAAAGCCGTAGATGTTTCAGCGGACCCAGCTGGAAGCTGTGGCGGTTAAATATCGTGAACAATTGTTGTTACTTTGTTACCTTCGAAAGGTGACTTCGATTTTGACTTTCTGCTTAGGGAAATCTCTCGAAAAGTCCGAACTGTTTAACGTCAGCAGTAGAACAATAGGCATCCGCTATCAATTGCCAGTTGTCTGTGCACGAAACAGTACTGCGCATATTGTTCGGTTCTCACTACCGTGAACCAACAAAATCACTAGGGAACTAAATTATCATTGGAGAAACCCAACCGGCTACTAGACGGACGATGAACAAACTAACCCGAAGGCGTATTTTGCATTCTCGCCCTCCACAACTCAACACGGATGATGTGAACATGGCTTTATTTCGAGCTCGAAGCAAATGTCTCCAGTCAAAACAAGACAATGCTTTGTGGTAAATTAGGTCAAGCAAAAGGAGTGAATTTCGTTGGCTTTTGCATGCACTTTGCTTCGATGCGCAACATACTTCAACCCCTGACCAGGCCCTAGACCGTAATCCGCTTCTCCAAATCCACTATTGCTTATCCACGTACTATTTTTACTAAGCCACAAGAGTTGTTATCTGCCAGAATCATGCCGCGTGACGTATTCACGTTGGTGCATCAGTCAAGAACAGCAATTATTCTAAAATTTGTGCATAACATTCACGCTGTAGTCCGAATTTCCCCAGAGGCCGTCGGTTCAGTACATCGTGCGTTTCCGTAGAGCCGAAACAAAGGAGATCGATCTTGCCTAGATTTTATTTGCTTTTAAGCAGAATTAAGTTTAAGTTAAGCTCGAGCTTGTGAAAATGTATTTGCCTTAGTGCTCTGGACCCTTATAACCACTGCACGGACATGAGGAGCCGTTCATTTTGGTCACTTCAAAATGGAAAGGAAATAATTTCTGTTTGCAGTAAGTTTGCGAATATGCATTATTATAGAGGAAATTGCTGAACTGATCACGAACAAATACATGATTTGATGTGGAATCTCCCCCATACCTAGTTTGCACGTAGAGTAGACGGAGATCATGTGGATGTCATTACAAAGCCAAAGGCCATTACAAACATTCATATTTCACAATTAACTGAACAGAGAAACGGTATTGGCCTGTTTTATTTCCTAAAATGAGGTTTCTCACGTTTCCTGTGAAGCAGCGATGAAGTGTAACAAAAATGAACTAGTGTATGAAACCGATTTCGATTGTAACAAAAATTGGAAGTGATTAGTTTTCAATATTTATTTATTAACTTAGTTAATCATTTGTATTTTGTCTTCCCAAATGCGCAATAGACTCGAAAATTGCCGTCAATAGTGAAACTAGTAGTAATAATCAGTGAAAATTATCATATCATTAGTAATAGTAATTGTTGTAGTAGAAATGGCAATGGTAGTAGTAGTGGTAGTATTAGTATTGATACAAATGCGAAAAAGTGTTATACGAGGCTGTTACTCGTAGCAATGTTACTTACTACTATTCGAATTCATTATGATACTAATGTTGGTGTTACGTTCAAAACGTGATACGTTTCTGCTCGTCTTGAAGCCGCTCTAGATTGCGAAATACCTACACTAAAATGTGATAAATTGTTAACTGTTCATTATTTGTAATTTTACTCGTACGCACTTTTGCAAGCATTTCCGCAAAACATGGACGCATTCGTTACCTTGTCATGAGACAAAGAGTAGAATATAGGAATAAATGGTAAATAAAGTTAGGAGAACTTTTGTTGGAAGTCAATCACTGTGTAGAGCATGGGACGGACCCGAAGGTGCTGTATGTGTAATATTGCTGCACAATTTTTTAGTTGCAAAAGAAAGCGCCACTGATAATAAGCGGACCACAACGAAATTTGCCAAATCTGTTTTCGATAAATCAGCAAAGATGACAACAAAACAATAAGGTGGACCAGGAAAAAATAAACCAAAAAATGAAAAACGAGATGGTGTTTCGGCAACCTGAAAAAGCTGAAGTCTTTTTATGATGAAGCATGGTTTTATAAGCCTGTTTACCTAACTGCAAACATCAGATGATCAAACCAGTACTCTGTCGATGGCAATTTTTAAGTACTTGATGGAATATGCCCTAATGAATGATTCTGAGTTAATGAAAGAAGAGTCGAGAAGGAAAGCAACCGGAGATTTAGCAAGCTAATATTAAACATATTTTGACAAGTTAAAATTTAAATGAGGACGAATAGAAAAATCCTAAGTGGGAGAAAAGTTTCTGAGGAAGCTCTCGATTCCACATGTTTACCGACAGAAAGCGTATTTGAATAACTGACCAGCGAAACTGCTAGACAGACGACCGATATATGTTGCAAACTCATAAGGATAAAAGGCATCTCCTTGGAGTACTCCGGAATTATTTATCAACGGGGTACACATTTTTCAGCTCGGTCTTGTACACATTATTCTAATGATGAGGTGGTTGGATAGCCTTGGTAGCCAGTACTTGGGACAGGGGAACTGTTCCAATTGGCAGAGTCAGAGGCAGAGGAAAATTCTCGGGACTCGCATCAGCAGATCTCTCTGATGTACCCAAGGCTTAGGTGATATAATTAACCAGAGAAGGTACAGCATCCGAAGTGGACCTGCCGCATTTGTGGACACGCTGAAGGGGCTAGTTGGGCGCACTAACAGAAGACGTTGGAAGTCTTAGGACGATCCTTTCGGTGAGTTTAAGACTGCCAGACATAAGAGCGAATAGGGAAAAATTTTTGGTTGCATTATTAGAATTACTAGGTTTGGAGAGGAACACAGTGATGATGGGTTTCCAGCAGTGGAGAATGGAGTGTGAGCACATGTGCGGATTAGGTAGCGAGGTAAATGCATCCGTGAGTGAAGCCGTGTCTTAATTTTAAAGCATAAAGGTATGCCATCACGCTTCACTCCTATGGATATTTTGGTCTTGTGAGGGAGTTTGAATAAGTCTTCCTTGGAAAAGGACGTTATGTGGGCATATTCAGCCATTAAGAAACTGTGAACTCAGTGTACAGCTGTTTCATCCTTGTCATGAACCATCAACGCTGCATATCCACCGCCCCAACCTGGAACGCGAACGAGGGACGAACGATTTTGAGTCGAACGCCTTAGCCATCAAGAGCGGTGGATGCACATTGCTAATGACAGCAAAGATGAAACAGCTGTACAATGCGGGTTGACCGTTGATATCACGTGGTGAATATGAGTAGTTTGGTTCCTATTTGCTTGACCAGGAAGTGTCTGTATGAAACACCACTTCCTCTTTTCTTAGGGATGGATTTCCATTCCTCTTATTATGCATCAAAGCCTTCAGCGTGATATGCTGAAATCCGCAACAAGTGAATTCAGCCACGTCTCATGAACGTAACCCAGAGCAAAGAATGAAATCGATTTGAAAATTCTGTGAAGACGGTGTGCATGTTAGAACTCACTACAGATGGAGTAGACAATCTACCCGGTGGTATGCATTCAGAAACAGCTAGCCTGTCGGGATGAATGTTAATTTTTGGTTGAGTAAGACGTTCGTGGTCTATGGGCGCACACGGGCAGTGATTTGGCGGGGAACAGCGTGACGTTTTAACGAGAAGGTCTTGAGTTAGACTCCTCCTACCGTAAGTCACTTTCCCGATTGGTAAGCTTTCAATGGCCGCAGCCTCCTTCCTAAAGTACTGTACATTTGTCGTAAGGTAAATTAAAAGGAGTTTAAGAGGACGTTGTAGAATTGTTATTATATTAAATTAGGAGAGTATCTGAGGGGGAGTAATCACGGCCGTGTTTCAAGTGACAAACAATTTGCATACTGGAAAACAAATTTATTGGAATTGATTAGTTAATGACATTCCCAATGAAATTGCAAAGCAGCTGGACAAAGCAAGTAACACGTTTTGCGTTTTCGTTTTTCCGAAGGATGAATAATTGTGTAATATTTAGTAACAAATGATTACAAAATATTTGTGCTCGCGCAGTTTTCTAATATTACTGGACCAATTTCTGTCAAATAAACCAATTTTGTTACTATGGGAATGTGGACGTTCTATCCATGACAGCGCATATTCGAAGACAAGTTATAAAATCCAAATATTAATTCCAACAAGGCTGCTGGTCAAAGAATACTAAATGTAACCATCAATCATTAGGTTAAAATGAATATAACATTTGTTAAGGAAGGAAAAATGCCTTCTTCTGCACACTTCGTGTTATTTTCCTCCGCAAGACTAGATTTCAACACGTTGGTAACATTTTCTGAGATGTTAGGGCGTCATTTTGGACAAATAACGAATACCATAGGGAACATCTAAACCTACTGACCAGAAATTAAATTGATCACGAAGATAGCGTTTTTCGAACGGATCGGACACTTGGAAGAGGCACTTATCGCAAAAAATGGCAAGCTAATTTCACCGTATTTAATCGTTATACTGTCGACGAATGAGATACTAATAGCTGTTGTAGATACGTTGATCGATATTAGTTCGCACTGTAAAGCAAATTTCTGTGGACCTCTTTGAATTCCCAGAATGAACATGTTATGCTATAAAATTCTCGTCTTTTTTAACAGAAACCTTAATTAAACTGAAAGCCTATTTGTCCCAGCGGATATATGTATTTGTATGAGTCAACAATGTGACCGGGGGAATTAGGCTACCTTCATGTTTGGAAAATTTCATGAGCCTTTGTTCAATTCATTTTGAGGTGGAAGAGCTGAATTTATGCATTTGATGGACACCTTCCATTGCCTACGAATGGCAGAAAAAGCATGCACCCCATGGTCTATGTGTCGGTCGTCTGAGCCCGCCGTTCGACAGTGGAAATGGTCGATTCACTTTTACCAGTGGACTTGATTTACAAGTATTGATAAATGTCACCTACTCACTTCCCACCGACGGCTGAAAATCATGAAGGCACTATACGTTGTTTCATCTTTGTCAGGGCTACTCATAATCTCGGAACACTGAAGCAAACCAAACACAAACAGTTGCGACTCAAACAACTTGGCTATTGAGCTTAAGAAAGAAAATGATCGGACAGTCGAGATAGACACGATTTCATTTCTTGAAAGTTATTCGAAAATGGGGCGTATTTCAAATGTTACCTGTACAGTGTTACGCAAACCCTTCGGCTTTTTGCATACATCAGGAGTCAACAAAATCTCCCCGGATAGATTTGCATAGATGGTGCACAATGGTTTTAGCTGCTAAGTTGCGTACTTCCGAGTATTTTCACTTTGATCTCACTGGTGGCTCACGATGTGATGCACTTATTGAAACAACCGCATGAGGACGCCTAGCCGTTTATTTCGGGGACTTCCTCGATTTGACAGATTTGCAGATACAGTAGATTGTTTTGAAAATATCGACCAGCATTAACTAGGATACAGGAAGTAAAGTGTGTCCAACCACTTTCGATATTGTCGTGGTGTATTCTGCAGCTCCATTCACTGTATAATTCTAATTTTATCAAAGAATAACATTTGCAAGAACTTTTCAACGGTTGTATTGTATTGCATAGACCTTTGCTTACGAAAATGTCGCATTTCAGTCAAACGGTCATCTGGCTGGAACAAACGTGATTAATTCCCGAGCATTGATCGGATTGGAGTACACGTGTGAGAAATGAACTGACGGTTATTTGCATTTATCATGATGTCCAGCGGTGAAAATAAAACAGTGTTTATTCTTGCTTCAGACGTTTTTCGTTCCACAGCTAACACTTTCATTGATTTGCTGCAGTCGCGTAATACGAGCAAATGTTTTGACGACTAACTCCTAGCGCTTGACTCGTGGATCACGAGTGTGAGATTTCACATGATTTTTATTTGCAGAAAGGCGAATTCGGAAAACAGAAAATAATTACTGACGGTTACTTGGGGATTCATTGTTGGCGGAATTGCTGCTGTATCCCTGAAAGTTTGAATGGCACCTAACCACGTTTTTAGTAGTGTGTTCTCTTAGGTTACACGATGAATCTCTTCAGAAATGACCGACAGCGTAGAAAAGGAGTCAGAAAAATAATCTGTTAATATCGGACTCAACCGCGAAAGACACGATGATCGCGTCTTGCGGTTTTCTATCCAGGGTGTTGTTGAGATGCAGCCAAGCCTCCGCCTGTCCAACGTTAATAGCACACTACTACCAGATAATTGCATGCGGTGTTTAAGTGGCTAAGCGTCTGTCACCGAAACAGTCAGAGGTCCGAATTCCAAATCTTTGGTTGTATACAGTAACCGCCTGCTATTCCTTTTATTGCCACACCTGATATCATTACACTTTACGTGGTTCTACACTGCTCCAAGTTCCATAGTCATTGCTGCCCATTTCCCCTCCCTTGTGTTGGACCCTACTGTCTATGGAGATTGACTCTTGCACTGCACCCTTGCAGGCCTATCACTGGCCATTGATAATAAAGCACTTGTCTCTGGGTTGATCGGATGTTGCATGGCACATTTTTGGAGCCGTATTCTAAGGAAGATTTTTGCCTCGCTCGCAGCTTCCATGGTTTTCAATGGAAGGTCGAATGTTGAGATCTATTTCAGACTCAATAGGCAAAACAGTATCAGTTGAATCAGACTTGCTCAATTAAACTTCTGACAATACGTAATGATACCAAGAATTAAAGTGAAATTTCCAACATTCGGCACTTTTCGTGTTTTGGCGTAGTTCTAACCAGGAGTGGTTAGATGCACACGATTTCAGTCGTCGGACTAAAGACGTCCACTGTGCACTCTGCACATAACATAATATGGTCGGGAAAAATCGAATGACTCGTCCAAGCCTATATTCGCAATGCTTTACTAAATCACCTAAGTCATTATTTTGCTCTCATTCAAATCCATTTACGATTCTCTACAAACTAACGAGGGAGATTTCATTACTGATGCTTCGTGATGGTTAGCGAACATTCAAATAAAAGGAACTTGTCAAAGTAATTATAAACACGGAGCTCGAGGCTATTTGGTTGGTTCGTGGTTTCGTGACGATGGATCATGGATGGATTGTCTGGTTCCTTCAACATCGCGAATAATAATTGGACTGTAAGATCTCGCCAACTTTGAATTTTGCCTCCTAAGCAGTTTACGATTTACATTAAATTACCCAATTGTTTTAATAATAGTGCACGAATGAATTTCGCTTGAAAGGATTTTTCAAAGCGCAAAATCCCTCATTCCTGGTCCAAAAGGTGTATAGGCCAAGTGATCTTCAGTTCCTCTTGCAGAGGACCGTGAAGAAGCACTATGTGCTTTTCGTGTTAGCTAACCTGTAACAAAATGAATGGACGAATTGATTTTACCCGGTAGTTAGAATTTGCTGGTATTTGGTTTAGGTCGAGGGGTGTTCATTTGTTTTGCTGACCACTAGGCAAAGTCTCATAAGGCGGTCATTTGCAGAGGAAGAACATCCCGAAATTTAATCGATCCTCAATTAAGTCGAACGATTCACCTTGTTTAATGTATGAAATAAGCAAAATATAGATAATCACGCTAATAAACCCTGTGAAAACGAATCTTTAAAAATGTCCAATCCGTGAGCAAAAGGAATTCATCATTGGCCGCAACCCTTGTGGTCGGCCAGGGAAAAAGCGTTTTTCAAGCTTGGTCATACGTGAGGTCATAGCACTACTCATGCAGAATTGAACCGAAAACCTAATTTTTCTGTATTCAGTTGGTTCTCCCTACGGATGTTCTTTTTTCCTGCTCCGAGGGAAAGACTTACCAACATCGAAATCTGCCAACAAGAGAATTATTGCCAGGGTTAATCACAAAGAATCATGCGATCAATTCAGATACTGCTGCCAGGCAGTTTTGCAAAGATGTTTCTTGCCAGAACTAAAGAGATGGGCAAGTTTAAAATGTCCTAGATTAAACGACCTCGATCGCCTTTTTCCCTTCCGCCCAGTCAGACGGTTTTTCCACCTAACTTTATACCATTGCATCATGATTAAGAAATCGTGCTCACTTTTAAGGAAAGTCATCGTGTTTGATTCATTCGGTCTTTCTTATGTTTTCATACCCTTCAACTGGTCTTTGTTTATGTACACAGATGTGATTTGGAAAATTCTCTTATTGTTCCAGTGATTCCTCATGAAATTTGACATAGGCAGGAGTGGAAATAACTCCTATAACATAAATGCTACTTCGCTCTCTGCGAGAACTTTGGGGGTAACAGAAAAAGGAATGTTTCACCCTCGACCATTTCGCATTTCTCACAAACTAGATTTCACTCTCTTACATGTGTGACTCGAATGAGCAAGGCATTAGGAACTTGTAGGATTGAAAACTGTTCACTCGAACCACCTGACGATTTCATCAAATATGTCGTTAAGCTGAAGATCATTTATGATTTTGTCGACCTTTATTCACCATCAAGAAATGGGTAATTTTGTCAATTTCCCATAAAATCATGACCTTGAAATCAGCGAAATAAACCTCAATACCTAAATGGTAACCGGAATAACCCAAAGCCTTCACGTTTTTCCAGTGCATTGCACTTTTACCCTCCATCAAAAGAAAGCCCCCTCTTGGCTAACTGTGGCAGGCAGTCACGGGAAAAGTTAAAGCCTTGCTCAAACAGTGGCCATAATTCAGCCACATTTAGGTGAGGAAAACGTGAAACGCACAAACTGCCCGTCCCCATTCGTGCACAATACTGGAGTAGGTTTGATCTTCGCGGAAAGTAGGAGTTCCCAAAAGCAGAGTGAAAGTCATTCTAGTCATTTACAGTTATTATCCTAAGACACATTAGGATTCAAGCCGTTCAGAATAAGGAATATAGAAATAAGTGAAGTGACGAAAGTTGAGGGTTTGAGCTCGCAGCATTTAATTCCAGAAGGAACGAATTTGAGTGATAAGAAAGGGATAGTACTCGAATTGTTCTGGTTTTTAGAGAAAAAACCTTGAAAACTGAAGGAAAGCAATCTTTGATCACCAAGAGCGCGTAAAACAAACCGTATATTAGATCTGAAGATAACGTCTTTCTCCAGAATAATTATATGATTGCTGGAACGCTCCAGATCAGTAAGTTCACGTTGGTTGAGGAAAGAAATCCAGAACCAGTATCGATTGTTTTGCAGACAGGCCAAAGTTCGCAATTTAGACTGTTTACATATACTGGACTACATACATAAGAGGAAGCAATTACAATGGTTAATTAAAATTGGATGTATTTAAAGGTTCATGGTTTACAACAGCCGCGTACGTATGTTGTGTACACTGATCGGCTGAATCATGTGCAAATGTAATGGAATGCACAGATTGAGGAGGATGGGCAGGTCACTCAAGCTCCCAAGAGGTACAAGAACTAGGTTAAAATATGCGTACCAGAAACTATGAAAATTGAACGTTACAATGGAAAACTAACTGAGGTATTCGATGTGACAGGACAATACAGTGGCAAGGGTTGTTTTACTCCGAAATTCTTTTGCTCAACCTATTCGCCCATCAACCAGCGGACTTCATTTCCGGGTTCTGCAACTTATTCCAATGCTTGATTTCATGAGAGTTCGAATAAATTAGCCATATTTTGGGAGAATTCAAAAATTTCCTGTTGGTCTGAAATTTCAATTTATGAAGCTTTATCATCAAATTCGTATTAGCCTGTAATCACAGAGGGTCTTCCGATGCGTCAGTTCCGCCGATATGGCAAGGTATAGAGCCACAGCATTAATGTATCAACTGAGTGTTCTGAGTTCTGCTCATGCTTACTAAAACGGTCGCTGGTTATCGTCGCTGATACGAGATTGCTGAATAAGCGGCCGCGAAACAGCAAAGGCAACAGAGCTCGAGAGCTCAGTGAGTTTTAACCTAGCAAGCGGACTTCCGATAAAAGCTGCAGACGTCCACCAAAACCATTGTGACTTGGCAGAGGTGATTTTTCCTACAGAATCACTGCTCCTAATGTCGCATGCAAAACTCTTTGTTCCGGGGAGATCATACAAGCTATTACAAAGGCCACAGGCTTGAATGATTAACCAGAGATGCTATGGGTTCTTTGTCGGTAAAACATCTATGAAAAGCAGTATAGATTCATTTTCAAGCCACCGACTCACTCGTCATGTGTTACTGACTTGTGCGTAAGGTCTTCCGGTCAGAGGCTAGCAGCGAAGCTCCTTATAGTAAAAGGCCAATTTCGCCTCGACTACCGAACCGCAGGTCGACTTCTGAACAGCTGTATATCGCACAGTGTTTGCTGCTGCACTTCAGCCTTTCACAACATTACACTCAAAATCTCCATAATCATACGTAGATTCCTTTTGAACATAAGGTTTTTTCATCCCTTTTCAAGCGCTACAAAATTTCATTCTTTGGCAGAATGTGTAATCATGGGAAACGGTTATCCGCCATGTCTGACAGCCTTTCGGTTCCAACTCCGCTGAACAATTTCTATTTCAACAGAACAAAAATATATAGCATTTATGAAACTAATCCAACTATTTAGGTTGGCAAAATTCAAAGTGCGTATTTTGGCAACAATGACAAAACCTTTATGAGTGGCACGCGCCCTCAATCCCTAGCTGGTGAAATCTCAGAAAATCGTGAACATATCAGTAGATTTATCTCGCTTTTGAACCCAACGCTGTGATTTCATCTTCATGCACCAGCCGATTGGATCTCAATTGATAAACTCCTCTATGTCGCCAGACTAGATTGTTTATGATCGGCAGATCTGATGAAGACAAACTTTCACTGTTTGTAGTACCAGCATTAACTGGAAACAAATCTATCTCTGCTGAAACGAAGGGTAATTTTTATCAAAATTTACACTATTTGTTTGCAACAATACATTCCATTGGTGGCATCACTGTAGCTATGATTTTGACGATTAAACTGACCTACTGAGATGTCTGCGCGGACCCATTGACAATATACTCAGTGAACATTAACCGCGCCGATGCATCGGGAATTCCTCACTCGAGCAGCTACCAATTAAATGCCCTCCATCGTCGCTCAAAACCCCTCTCCAGTCGATCGTACTGTTACCAAGTGACATTAGCGTGTTAACCTGCTGGACTGTCTGACCTACCAGTTCACGTATCTTGAATTTGGTCATGTGCTGCAGTGAGCAACCACTTACGTGGTTCTTGACAGTTGATCAAGATGGCAGTTGACTTGAAGACATCTTGTTGGATAGGCTGAGTCCCCAATACTGTCGAAGTACCAACCGATAGTACTAAAGTACCTAACCTCTACACCACTAGGTGATGTTGAGCTCTGTCGGCCACGTTTCCACCGGGCATTGCTTGCTGTTTGTCAATCCAATTTCTCTATCACCAACTGAGCTGTCAGATATTGGGTCTTACCGGCGAAATGGAGCGCAATCTAAAATAATCTAATGTGGTAATACAGATGAAGCAAGCCTGAATCGAGCACTGCTGTACGCAGTTAGAAAATGAGTTCCCGTTTTACTATCCATGGACTGGAGCGAATCACTTTTATTGGGACAGGGAAAAGCAGCTGTGTAGTGGAAACACAAAATACGTTTACGATAAGCTCAGTATCATGTGGGTACAAATACAGGAGGTGGGGATAAAGTGTAATTTTTCCTTCACGCTATGAACAAATGAACTTTGTAATTGATGCTAATGTTCGCACAAGATTCTATCGTTTCTTTTTATGGTAACTGTAAGGACCCATCTAATAACATTTGAGCCCTGTGGACAGATGTTTGTCTATTCAGAAATAATTGCAGCTCTGCATCTGAGGCTTGATGAAACGCCATCAAGTCAAAAGCCAAACAGTTTGCCTCAATTAAATCAGTCATGGAATAGTGTTCCAGTTTGCAAAATTTTAACTAGTTCACGTAGAAATCTTACTCCTCGTAATCCGTGGTTTCACCGTAATCTTCAATGGGCCGTTAAATGCAGTTTATAAATACAAAACGATTTTATGAGAACCTGCCGTCGGAAGCTGTTAGAACTGTTGCCCTCCAGCACTCTTTTCCCTATTTGGTTAGCAATTCGTACCCAAAATCCCAATTCATTACGTGGCAATCACCGTACCGTATAAATATGCTGGAAATATGGACAGCTTTTTCATCAAATTTTAGTGATAATGTCGCTTTTTAACAATCTGTCCGCATTCAAATATCCACCTGACATTCGGTTGACAGTCGCAATGGATTTGAAATTCCGTGTGGGTCGTAGCATAGGTTGTTGGTTTCTCTGGGCTCTGATCACTGAGCTTTTCTGTCTCAAAATTTGGGAAGACTACTATCAAAACCAGAAGAATGACAAAAACGAGAGAAAGGACAAGCGTCAAGTGCATGGACTGCGACAAGTGCCATATCCGTCAACCGGGAGAAAAGTGACTACTTGAATAAACGAACACAGACTAGCCACAAAACACGATCAACTCTCTCATTTCAGTCCACGAAAACTTAACATTGAGATCCTGAATCAAGCAACCACGAAGTACGCAAAGGAGTTCTTAGAAGCCTGATACTCTTTAGATAATTCAGTCAATGCACACATCAATTTCGACCATATGCACACTTGGATGGCAGGCTGACAACTCAGCTAGCTGATAGAACCGGAATTCAGTTCATGCAGACTAACGATCACAAATCTGAGTCTGTTGTACGAATCTATCAAGGGAACTGAATTCTGACAATCATTTCGATACAACGTAAATGACAGACAACCCTGTAAGAACTGAACGGATAAAATTTCTTAGGCTAAATGTTACTGTTCTAAGGTCAAGGGTCAAACTGACAGAGAGCAAGTAGAAGGTAGCCGTTGGATTTTAAGTCAAGGTGCCTTTTATTTCTTCTCTTTTATCTTTTACTTCTTGTATTATTGGAATAACAATGTACATCACTTTTCAAGAAGGGGGCTGCGGCCAACAAAGGGCTGCCAGGTGGGGAAGTTGGCGGTCGGGTCGGGAGAGATTCATAACCCAAATCTTAAGCAGCTGCGGGCCACCGCGGGTTAGTCAAACAATTTTGAAGTTTAAAGTCAATGGCACCCTAAAGAAAAGAGATCCAACACATGCCCACTTCCACTGATTGCGTCATCTCATCTTTGATTGATTTGACCTGGATCAATTAAATCAAAATTTACGAGGAATAAATAGGTGAGTTTTCCGTCTGTCCCCTTAGATTCTCTAGCCATTCAGACCACGAAAGTGACATTAATTGTCTATGGAGCACATTTTCGATACAATAAATCAGGTGACCAAATTAATAATCTGCTAACCATTTTATCCATTCATATGGTCAGACAGACAAGCTCTGGTTGGTTACTTCTGATAAACTTATATTTGGTGTGCCACCTGCCACCGCCACTTTCTCCAAGAGATCGTGCACCGTCGGCAACTGGTCATGGCCCTTACAAATCGTTTGAGAAGGCCACTTCAGTTAACTCAAGTGGTGAGAGGTTTCTATTTTCTCAAAACACAGGCCATCACGAATTCAGGTCCATTTTCAAGCTAGTTAGTGTGTACTAGTTGTGAGTGCTTAGTGCCGGATAAACAGCCTTCATGATTTAGCGGGACGGTAGGATAGTGTGTTTTTATGATTCATCCAAATTAAGTGATTCAAATTTAGGACTCTTTTTAATCTCTTTGTGATTCTATCTCGATAATGTGCAACGAATCCGTCGCCAGTTATCGCTTTTTACTATGGAATCGTTTGTGTTCTTTCCAGTACGATCTGTTCAGTTTTTGCTACGCATGCAAGTCTCGTGGGTAATGATGAAGATACTTGGTAGCTTTCAGGAAGAGCAAAACTTTTTTGCGGCATTGTTTTTGCGCAACCGAAAAACGAGAGCTTTTTGTTAGGGGAGCGAATTCACTCAGCTCAATTCCTTCACCGAAGATTTGCTTTCTAAACTTGCATTTTCGCAATGATAATGGTTTGGTAGTGTGCACAATGGCTGGGACCGGTAATAAATACATTATGAGTTGTTTCTATTCCTAAAAATCGAGGTGAATCAGTTTTTTTAATTTTTGTTTTCGTTTTTTCCCCCTTAGGGAAAATATCGACGTTTCTTCCTTAGTCATTGATTGCCCGTTTCTTTCGCAGTCGATCAGCTGTCTGATAAGCCCTTCTGTCATACCTATTGATAACGAGAAGACGCTTTGATTTCGGCAACTTTGACTATCTTGATAATCGTTAGAAAAAATTAATCTCTCGAGTAATTAACTTTCAGTTGAGGGAGAATCTTCTTTTCCCTTGCCCTGTCACTTTTGAGTGACCAATTCCCAATCATTACCATGTCTCACGACGAATGCACTCAAAAAGGGACTTGCTGAACATGCCCAAATACTTACCCAAAAACCTTAGCTTGTTTGGGATCCGGCTTTTCAATACTGTGAAATTTAAGGTTCAGAAATTAAGTACGAATTATAAGCAACCTTACCCGCTGCAGTATTGTATCTGTCCCTCACTCTTAAGTTAGGGACAAATAAATTGATGGTGTTACGTCTTAGATCCTGTTAAACGTTTCTCAACGAGCTAGGCTTTAAACGGGCAATTAATAGAACCTCTATGAAAACCGGTGTGGCAGTACTTTCCATTGACAACAGCATCACGATGGGACTGAATTCGAGGACGCGAATACATCGTCCACATTTTCGGAGGTGCATAATCACTCAAGCTGATGCTGACCTACTTTCAGAGATGAGATAAGTTAAGACTATCCCTAACGCACGGGCAGCATCGCACCCTTTTGACTGCCTGTTAGTAGCTGTATTAGCGAGTGTATTAACCTTGTTACAATGTGTTGCATTTTATTCCCACTGCGTCTATCCGCATTGGTTATCAACGAGAGAGCCAGTTGATTTCTATCAAACTTGGTGCTTAGTTGCGCCATAATAAAATGTAAAACTGAATTATGTTTGTTTTCCAGATCGATAAAATCGATTTCTTTTTTCTGAAATATTCTAGTTTATTAAGAAATAAGACGGCACAGGGTGCTAGTTAGCAGGGTGTGCGAAATGAGAATTTATTTTTGAACTACTGGCATTAGAAAATTTTCATTTCAACCCAGATTTAATATGACGTCACAGCTCTCAGGCTCGAAGGAGCAAAATGATCATTGGGAACTTAAGTTTAAAAAGCGCAAATATATTTGCTGACATAATGTCCTAAAGATTAAACATATGTCACCTACGGACAGGGGAAGGCGCATAACGAATCACAAAAATAGTGGTTGATGACGACCAAAAAAATTAATGAAGAATGTTTGCGAAAGATCAGAGCCAGGACGGACTAGATGTAAGCACGTATCATTTATTTTAGAATTCTTCGAGCTAATATACATGTCGATATCTATTGTAAGGACGATCATCTACCTCGGAAACAGGAACTCTAATATACACAATCCCACGAGAGTAGGTAGCAGAAACTGTGGACGTTGCGTCTACAAAAGCCACTAAGTCAACAGCTAATCACAGACAGTCAATGGATTGTGATGTTGAGAAACATTGATGGCGTTTGACAATCGCATTCCCATGAAAATTTTCACTTGAATGATTGAATAGTAACCTACGTCAATACTTCCAAAACTGATCTAATCCAATTGGTGTTTTAAAGCCGGTTTAAATTCTTCGGATCAAATCTTGACGAAATGTCGATTTCAACTAACGTAGGACAATTTACGGCTGGTTGTTGAGAGGAATTTACAACGAGCGGAAAACATTTTCGGATATATTCGACACTCGAAATAGGTACCTACCACTGGATGAAAGTATATCTTAGGAATATATCAGTTAACTGAGGGAATTTCTTGCGAAATTCATATGGAGCGAAACCAGACCATCTTCAGTTGGTGCTATTTTTTGCTGCATCTAGATGCCATTGACTGCTTGACATTGGACAACCAAAACAACATTTGCTTCCAATAGGGAGGACCTGTGTTCACCGGAACAGCCAGTAATCAAAAACAACTTCATTCTGGTCCCAATTTACCACTGTTGGTTGAAGACTGGAGCATCCTGTTCTGGCAAAGAAAAGACAACAGCACTAATAGTACAAACTACTAGGACTTGTTTTGGTTGGCATTAGTGTTTGTTTGTCATATTAAGCAATTCTTGTTACTACATTGTTCGTCTTTCGCCATTGTTCATCTAACAATTCCCAATGAACCAAGGAAATACATGAAAAAGGTTACTCAGCAAGCCGATTGTTTGAATGCTGAATTCTTGAACTGTAAAAAGGCCGTTCGGATACCTCCAGAGTGCGCTGACTAGCAGATGGATGACTTCGTTTTCCGACCAAATTAATTGTGGCTAATCGTGGGCTCACCGCTCTGCTGTCATGATGGTCAAAAACGTTGTTGCCCGTAGTGGATGATAATCAGTGTATCCCCCACACTTCGTTTAATTGAAATAATGTCGGTTAGAACGCCCGTGCTATACAGCGTCATTCCTTCTGGCCTGTTTTCATCTCTCCCAGTTAAACTCTGCCTCACTTTATATACACTTGGTTAGTTTAACTACATTTGCTTCTAATTGATGGCCTTCGGCCTGTTTAAAGTCAATGGCTTGACCTAAGCATATTGAGATGAATATAAAAAGAGCGGTTTGTTTTTACTCCACAGTAAAAACGTCTACAGACTAAGTAATTCAATAAAACATGTTGCAAGCTAAACAACCTGATGGCAATGATTCTTCTCCAATACTTACTTTTACATGGCTGCTGCAATTTCTCACTTTGATCCACTATGTGCCCTATCTTTCGTAATATGATCAGCCTGAAACATTACCACCTGTGAATCTCAGGATGCGCCATCAACAATACGTTTTCACGCGTAACTTTGGTCTAACTCGGTCGGCATAATCTGGCATTTAGGCGATTTGTGAGATGCAACCCTTTTGGCCTTCGGACAAATCAAGCAATTTGGTGCTCTACATCTAAAAGACACTGCTACGCAATTTCAGTACGAACGGCTTACAGTACAGTGGTCAACTGCGCTTAGCCCGCTGCAGTATCCATCATACGTCAGTCTAACCTTACGAAAGTTAGCGCTCGCTATACCTCGCACGCATCATTGGCTATTTTTTCCAACTGTCGCTTACAAATATAATAGTGATAGAAATATTCCTGTAGCTTCGAGTCCTCTGCCAGTTAATTCACTTCACAGTTCAATGAAAAAGACGT
>LUCM01002430.1:607023-678442 GCA_008360955.1 Fasciolopsis buskii | reverse complement strand
TGTACTGGCCAATATCGGTTCCCGTGGTTACAATAAGTGAGGCGAAGGACAACGTCAACAAAGGTAAACCCGGTGATTGTACGTACCGATATTGGCCAGTACAGAGTAATATTAGAAAACTTTTCGCTGAGTGACGTCACGAACAGTTGAAGAAAACTTACGCACAAAATTACAAAACAGTTCATTATGCGACATCAAGGCTAAACTAATCAGAGAGATACAATCGAAGTACTGTACAGCTACTTCATCCTTATTAGGTATCATCAGCACTATTGCTGTCAGACATCACCTTTTGGGGCAGACCCCCTTTACCATCCATTTTCCCTCCCAGTATGCAATCCCATTTGAGAAAGACTAATGAGGCAGCTGATTTGGCTTTCCGCACTGTAAATAAACATGCTGAGATCATTCTCCAAAATGACAGCTGATTGGATGTCAACAGTAATGACAGGGCACTTCGCTTTGATGGCTTCGATATTTTCGAGAGCTACTGTGTTTTACAGTTGAAGAACACGATAGACCATGTCATGATCTTATCTGTCGGTGTTCATGTAAACGGTCCTATCCCAGATTGGATTTTAACTGTTTGGAAACTAACTGTGCCTCCATCCCTTCCAAACCGCGCCATCTTGGTGCACTTTGGCATTATTTTTGCCGATATTTATTTCACTTTAGAGACCGGAGCGCAATATTTCAGAAAAGTTTTGTATAAACTAGCCAGAAATCTTACTGCTCATACTGACTATCCGGCTTGCGTGATCCCCGTTGACTTTAATAGATTTGACCCCGTTTTCCTTCCAGTCCTTGGCTTTCTCACTCCAGTACAGATTTCAACTGGAAGTGAGGTCGCTCCTGACTTCGTGCTAGCTAAGCTTACCAATATTTTCTGTCTATAAATGAGCTACAACTGGAAAGTTTGATTGCTCTACTTTATTCCTTCATCCCAAGGTTTGCTGCAAAAATAGTTCGCTAACCGGGTTCATATTCATCATCTGCATTCTGGACAAGCGGATTTTGATTCCAAGTGAACTTGAACTTGTCGCCTGATAGAGTAGGCTTAAGTGACCCTTTCGTTCCTCTTCTTGATGGACCAAATTCTGGGACCAGCTAACCGGTGATCTTAACCGCTTCTATAACAGCTGAGACCCCATGGAATCATATTGTATTCGACCTGAAAGCTTTTCGTCTCCTTACTTACAGGTCACTGTGGCCATTTTTCCATCTTTGAACGTTCTTAAATATGTTGATTTACCCTTTAACATCTACTGTGGCCTCCGGAATTCACCCATAACTAATGAACTGCCAACGCAGCAATTAATAACGAATACATCCGAAAAGATTTTGCTCTTTGGATAAGATCGTACTTACGAACATATCTGACACAAGGTTTTTGGACAGAGAAAATTGAATCAATAATCCTGAAGGTGGATAGGATCTCCTGTCTTCATTCAGATTGAAAATCTTGTTCTTCAATTGATTATTTCATGCATATTCATCTTCCAACGTTTTCTGCCTTGAGAAAGAAGAATTTTACTTTTGTCGCGAAATCCTTAAAACTTCTTGTACGTTTTAGTGGAATTAAAACCGACACCTTTAAGGATTCCCCTATTCGAATCATTTTGATATTTGTGTTAGATTATCGGACAGTGTTCTACCTAACAGCGATCATTTCTTTAGGCATTATTGTCTAAAACCTTTTCTCTTTTCTCAACTAGTTCCATATTTAAGCTCCTCCATTTTCTTAACTCTACTTGTAGGAACAGTCCTTTTCTTTACCCTGTTGGATTACGCGTCAATCGCACACTGGTAATTAGTTGTCAAAGGGCTCACTTCCATTGGTACTGTTTAACAAATTTTATTCTTCTTCAATGTGTAGGGGAGATGATGACCACAGCCAATGGGGAGGGTGATTGACCCAGTAGCACGAACCAGACAACACCGCGACAGCAAAACCCGGGGTAGCAGAGCCAAAACTGAGTTAGTTCGACTCTTCCAGCTGAGAGCGACATTTCTACAGGTCACTCCTGACAGTCAGACCAACAGTCAGAGGGAGGTCAAAAAGAACGAAAACAAGTGTTTGGCACACGGTTGAATCGGTCCGGAAATACTCAGATAATCACAACACGGATCTCGAGTAAGCATGGTCTGCAAAAGAACAATATGCTGAGGAAAGTTTGGGGACTGTGTTTCGCTGATCAGTAAATTTGTGAACCACCCGCTTGCAGTTTTGCTACAACTGTTGTTTTATGAAGTCGCTCGTTTTATCAAAGTGCCGAATGATGTGCTTGTGCGCCCCCGAATACTTGTCGTACTTTCTGGTTGTTCAAGCTGAAAATTCATCCACATCCGTGTTCATGAAGGCGGCACTTAGCTTGATTAACTTGACTTGATGTCCTGTGCACTTGACCTAAAACCGGAACACGCAACGAAAGAATATGAGCCAGACGTCACAGGGGTTACGTTATCGGGCAGGTTTTCTGTTGCACGTAGGAGGTCTACATAGGAACGGACATAGTCAGCAGATTAGAACGCCTTTGACAAACGACATGCTCCCGTGATAGGGTCAACAACGGGGGATGAGGAGAGCAGCCGTATTTTGTCGCGTCGCACAACAGCAAAAGTGTACAAGCGGAAGAAAAGCGGGAGAGGGAAATGTACCAGCAACAAAATACGTTTGTTTGTTCGGTCGTTCAGCGGCTCTGGGCACTAGTTCCGACTCCCTCTTATCTTATCTCTGTTTTTGCGTAATCAATCCAATCAGCGATGACCTCGCATGCCTCCAACCGCGAATAACACCCGGAACCGAACAACAGCGAGAGGATTCGAATTCAGAGGTGTCTAAAGTGGCTGCCCCCTGCAAATCTTATAGTTCAACGGTTTGCTGAACTTTACACATTATAAGATGGCGTCTTTCTAGTTGCCAGTATGCACAGCGCGGGTGATCGGTGTAGGGGCATCGAGCCTTACTGATAGGCAACTTGTTTGTAAGTACACTAAGTAAGACGAAGTTTATGAATAAGTTCTACATAACTTGGTTACCTGTTCGCTGTTAGGGGAAGAAGAGTGTCCATTTTCATGGAACCGTTTCGTTGTGCGATACACGTGTGACTTTCAGGTTTGATAATAACTCTGCAGCTGTTATAGTGAATGGCACGATAAGAAGTTGAATGGCCCTTTAAATGAACTGGAGTGTTGATAGAAACTGAGAAGTACAGGTCGAACCAATTACAAAGAAAATGGGATTGAATTCGTCCAAGCGGAATATGGAAAATCAAAACAAAATATTCAGTCCCTTACTCGTTTTTAGTGAATTATTATGCCCGCGATTGTGCAGACTAAAACATTAATTCACCAAAAACGGGTAAGGGACTGAATATTTTGTTCTGTTTATTTAAGAAAACAAACTCCATACCAACGAGACCGTCTAACCGCATCGAGCAGACCGTTGTTTGATTCTCACCAACTGCAAACTAGTAATCATACAGACGATGGATGATGACTGAACTACTTGATTTCAGCATTTCAAAGCTTCATTGTGTCATTTGGTGGTCGGAAAAAAGTAATTAGGTTAGCTATTGGGCTTATTGGTGTGTGCGCCGGCTGGACATAAAATAGATGGCAGTGCCCGCAGAATGAAGCTGCTTGAGATTTTACAACTAAATTTTGATTTTCCATATTCCGCTTGGACGAATTCAATCCCATTTTCTTTATAATTGGTTCGACCTGTACTTCTCAGTTTCTATCAACACTCCAGTTCATTTAAAGGGCCATTCAACTTCTTATCGTGCCATTCACTATAACAGCTGCAGAGTTATTATCAAACCTGAAAGTCACACGTGTATCGCACAACGAAACAGTTCCATGAAAATGTACAAAAATTAAATGACTGTTCTATTCATATGTAGAACGAGTTTTTCTGAGTGACTTACGAAAAGATTCAAGTAAAGTATACTTCATTTTAATTAACTGTCATTGAAAATGAACGGCAGATGGGAATTTCGCGTGTGAATGCTACTTCCGGTGCAAAATTAGGGCTTCGAATTTTTTCAGTGATATCAAACGTGATCCACAAGCTGTTTTCGGATTTGGATAGTCATATCAATCAGCCAAAACCGCTGACCACTGTTACGAATGCTTAGTTGAGAGTCCATCACAAGAACTCCGCCAAGTAGATTGTGTTCAAGGGATGCTTGTTATAAATTCATCAAGAAAACTACATGAAATTTGATAGACCTCAAACATTTTCACTCCTCAGTCAACACAGATCAAGACAACCTCAATTCATAATACTTGCCTATAGTAAACACGAAAAAGACAAAAACATTACGCACAAGAAATTCCCTCGTAGCAATACAAAAATGATTGCACACACGACCAAGTCAACCAACGTTAGGAAAAATCGCGTCAAAATGCGATCGGCCTATGGGAATCCGAATTCCAACTGGCCAAGGCAGATAAGAAGTTGTTAGCATCCAAGTATACGGCTAGTTCAAATAATCGGATCAAGTCCTTATTTCGACCAAAAAATCTGAAAGTCTCCCTATGGGCTGCCAATAAGACTTGACCAAGTGGAAGAATCTGGGTGCACAAAATCTAAGGGTTGATTTTCAAGAAAAACTACAAAAGTAATAGTTTTAAACGAAAATTGGGGAAATTGGTGTTGACAAATCTTAACTCCACACACGCAGTTCCTACTCCTGTGGACATGGCAATTGCAAACACTGGATTAGTGCTTGACAGTAAGAAACAGATGTTTAATATCTTTATCTCAGAATTGTCTATCGTCAGTCGTGCTTCTGTTAATTCGAAAGAAATAATTTTTGAAGCTTTTTTCAGAAGCTGTCAAATTCTCGAAATTCCTCGTCCCTCAAAGACTAGATAAATGTAGGCTTGCATCTATTTTTCCTTCCCAACGCATCAAGATGCCTCTTTAGACACTACATTTATTCCTTCCTAGTAGTCTTTCTTATCGATAGTATCAACGCGACCACATTCGATACCGCTGTGACACTCAATAGTATTTTCAAAAACATTGCATCGTGATAGACTGAATGTCGCCAGTTGGGAAGATTAATAGACAATAGGTCAGTTGGAGGCCGTTACCTTAGCAATGAAGCCTTACAAAGATGCCCGAGCGATCACCGACGATCAAACACGAGTAACAATATAAAAATTACCTACTGTCAACATCGGACACATCTAATTCTCTGCTTCTCTCTCGAAAAATCACGGGTCCTGTCACTAGCAGAACAATAGGCTTTCATATTTGAAATCCTACCATAATGATTTGTATGTTCTCAAATTCATGAGGACTGATATCTAGGGTCATGCTTTTTTCGTTTGCCCGGGGCTTCATGCAGTTGATGTTAAGCCAGAAAGAAAAATAAACAAATGTTTAAAACATTTCTCACTTTGGTAATCAATAAAAAAGAATTAAAATCAACTGTACAAGCTTTTTATCGAAAAACCAATTCCCCGGGTCTGTTATTTTTATCACGTGAATTAGGTGCATGTAAACTAACCGTTGTCCATGTCAATAGTAGTTATTTTTAAATGCGCACGGGCTTTCGAACCGCTCGCATCCAGCGAGTAATGGATCGGGGAACGCAACCGTACTACCGTTGATTCTGCATTGTTCGTAATAGGTCAGTTAATTTTTCCCCTGCGAGCAACAAACAATAATTACAAGACGAGTAGACTGAACAGTCTTATTAAGTTTGCACTTGTCTAAATCCTGTTACAGCACAAACATATCACATTCTGTTCGGCCCAGATGAAGTGGCTTTCTTTCCAGTTTGGCCCAATTAGTGATAAATTATAATCGTCCAAAACTGGTCTACATTAGCGTTGATCCCAAAAAGACCACTCATTTTGTATGGAGGAGTTCTACCTGTGAAAAAACCCTGGAATGTGGAATCAAGCATTGAGAACACAGTGAGGGTTGCAGTTGAAATAAATTAACGATGCATCAATAAAGTAGTTCTAATAGCTATCTGAACAGCTTGTATTCTATTTAGAATGAAGGACTCTAATTCTCGGTGTTTACTAGGGTTATAAAAATGGGTGCTTCTTCCAGAAAATGGGGTCATGCAACCTGTGAAACACGAGCATTATGCCCTTTTGGCGAATTTGCTACATTGTGTTCAGCTTTTAGCAAATATTCAAACCCAAAGCTAAATTTTCAAGTTACGGTCCACCCTAGAGTTAGGAATTAACATCATGTCAAAAATGCATTATACCATCGATATTCTGGAGTGCACCTTGGAGAAGCACTGTTGGGACGTGTTCTGATATCCTTCAAGACAAGATCCACCTCGTTTGTCCATTGAACTGTCGACCAAAAGAGCAGGCAGACGGGAGACTGATATGGCAACCTATACTTGGATTGCTTAACGATGAACTTGCATAGGGCCCACAGAAAAGGATCTCCCAGTGCCCTTTAGTAAATGTTTCTCCACGATTTTCAAGGGTTTATCACCGTTAAACGGGACGGTCAGAAGAACCTCCGCATGTTTGACTAATTTATGACTCGAACTGCGCGTTCGTCATTCACGTGTCGACAAACATAAGGTTACGGATAGCCGTTTTTCATCATATCCTACCACCAAAACTCTAATCTGTCTTGCTGAGACAACTACATAAAAAGTCATTCTAGACGTGTCATTAGTGATTTTAGAATGTGCTTGTAAGGGACGTTATGGTAATACTCCATGTGAAACAGGATCGCTTACAATATCTACACCCAGTCACAAAATGCATCGGGGTCACAATTCTGAATCGAACAGAACTACGCTGACCATAACGACAACGTACAGAAATGAGAGGTTGCCCCAACTATATGCCATGGGTGTGCGTAGGTGGCGGTCTTCATCGGTCATCAGTGGAATGAACATGTGTGATCGACTATTGGCTAGAATAAAGGTATAGAAACTCGCCGCCGAAGCAATTTCGAATACCATATAAAAGAAAAGAAACCCAAAAGAAACTAAAGGAAACTATGAAAGTATCAAGTGAATCCGAGGTAATGTCGATTTTTGTCGAAAACAGAAACGTCAGTACTGGTTAGGCCAACACGTGACTCACCCGGCCTGTTTACGGATCTCAACCGTGAATAGGCAGATCGCTTGAAGAAACAATGTTGCCTAATTCCACCCTTGGTTCAAACACCAAAGCAGCACTCAATGGAATGGCAACGTTGATCAGTCGTTTTTGAGGCTAGTCATCCCATAACGTGTGCCATTACAACAAAAATTTCCAAATTCTATCAAATCATGTCACAAACGAGTAGGGAAGTTACCGACGCCGTTTTAGGATTGGTAAAACTGTCCGTACTTCACCGATTTGTCTTGCCATGTTTAGTCACTACGCCATGTACTGGGGTTTCAAACGACAGGTTTTAAATATTGATTCGGACATCTCATCGTCCAAGAAAATCGGACTAACCGTAGGAGGTTAATTCAGTATAAGCGTATGAATGGTCTTGGATTGATCTGGTAACTGAATTGACATCGAGCTTTTTCAAATGGACTTTGATTGTCCAGTGGCCGTATGTCTTGTGGCGTTGGTGCTAAAAAACGTGTTCGGTGCCACCCTCAAAATTTCCATACTAACATCTGCGAAACACTCAGTGTGTTCCGTTCAAAATAAGCTGTCCTACCAAGGATTTTTAGGAAAACCGACGCAGCTGTCCTAATGTAGTTCCAACGATTCGTACCACTTATGGCGAATCAAAGATTAATCGATGATTCAGCTAATATTCCGGGAATGCATTTCAAACAAACACTAATTTGAGAGTCATTGAACAAAATAAATTCAGTTTTTTAATTGATTTGTCGGCATGCAAATGACTGAATGTTTTCTCCCGTTCACAGTCACGTAGTGACAAGTACATTTCCGCTGTGTTAGTCCAATTTAGTAACAGAAAAAGGAATTATTAGAGCTTTGTAAAGTGGATCCTCAGAACACCTGAGACTGTCACCGAAGACCAGTTTGCAGTGATATCTATATCTAAAGCATCACTAACACTAAGGCTTGTACAGTTGACCGAATTGTGGAATCACAATCGGCGGAGTGTTTCACATTAGTTGAAAACGAACAAAGTAAACAAAGTTGAGGTGTTCCAATCCACTCTCGTCTTCACCTACACATGTCTATAACTACACTCCCCTCAGTCTTCCCAATTGGGCGAATAAACACGACAAACTGTTTTCCATTGTCCGATTTGTATTGTAAGGAAGAATTCCAAATGCCCACTGTTTCCTTCCATCTCGTCCTGTCACCGGTTCCTGAATTCGTGTTTGCTGAGGTGCTTGGATATCCAACTCAAAGCCATGACGGTGGTTATGCGAAGGGGAGTTTTACTAAATATACCGAACAAAGATGAGCCAGCTATCTCCAGTCGATCGAATATGTTGAACGTGATTCCTGGTTTCATGGTGCCCAGTAACTGTTTGTGTGGACAATAAAACCTGCAACCAAGGCACCATAAAGGAGGCACCTGTTGGACGAGCAAGTCACAGTTATTCCCGGCCACTATCATACCACTTTATATAAATGTGCGATTCCGGATTTGATGTACTCATCTACTACTTCCGTGATTCCCGTTAAATCATACTCCTCGTTCATATTATGTAATACTTTCTATTCACAGATCCACTTTTTACGTTTCGTCTTTTCTGTTCAGGTTTTCCTGTAAACATTGCATTTCTGTATCGCATTTCTGTATTTAGGTTTGTTCGAAACTGTAAAAAGGGTACACAGTTTCCTAGTGGGGATTCAGGGCCCGTGGTGGGCGTTCGAATGGGAAGTGTTTGACAGAAATGGATTCGAATTTGCAACATATGCATCGAGAAGGTCAAGACGTTGCTGATTCCAACACTGCAATGAAATACCCCGGAAAGTTTTATTCCCATGTTCGCACCATGTTACCAACAGCTCTGATATATCAGCAAAATTACCCCCTGACTGAATGAACGTGATTCGACAGTCTTGTCCACAAGAGTATGCATTCTGGTTAGCATTTATTTGTACGCGGTTGGTCAAAAATTTCTTCCTCGTTTCCCCTGACCTTTACATGAAAACTTTGACTGCAGCGCGGCATGAAATGCTGAAGTATGTAAAGTTTGAAGGATTTCGTGTTACTGAATTTTCCAAAATAAGCATTTGACCCTTTGCATGTGAAAGAAAATGAAATACAATGGTCCAATCTACCATAAAAGTCCATCAAGCGTGGTCAGAAAATCACGCTTCAACATTAGTGTTAACGGCCAACAATAAAGGGTTTCTTCGTGATTGTCACAGCACTGATTCTCTTATCCTTCGATCCCTCTTATTTTGGTAGTCCCTGGCTAAGATATGGACCAAGCAGCGCGTAATGTGCAAGAATAAAGATCAGTCGGGAAGAACATAACGAAATCAATAGAAAACGGAAACAGGTTCTTTCATCTTGTTCGCTTTGCTGTCCAAATGAACCAGTGAATGCAAATGTCATCAAAGTTCTTAGTTTCAAGTCCGTGAAGCTTACGTGAGTTATTTTCCGACTAATCCTTTTGGTCGCTTTCATAGCTATCCCGAACTGCCGCGTTATTTTATGAAGAATCCAGAGATAAGATTAGGTCCGGATCACTCCATCCGAATGTGGCCAACACATGTTTGTGCATTCAAGCAAATCAGTACACTCGTGGACCAGTCCGTTTCCCCCAACAAATCAAATATTAATTTCACCTAAGGTGCAAATGAAACGGCAATCTAAGATTCGAGCTATTTAATTTATGCTAAACAGTGTGAGGGAGAAGGGCAGTTAACGTTGTCTAAATGCGGTAGAAAAGTAAACCTGTGATATCCGAACTCAGTTCCTGAATTTGCGGGAATAAGTTCGAGTTCAGAACGAGAAAAATTCAATCTAACAAGGCACAGAAAATATTTTTACAGTCTCTGCCATTTCAAGCTTGAATACGAAGAAACACTACTTGAATGATAAACAGTAAAGTGAATATGAGAAAATGTAACCGTTATTTGCGAACAAGGGGACTGTGCCAAATCTCACTTGGTTCTGGCACATCGTACTGGCCAAACAGTTTGTTGCCGTTTGAGATAAGATTTTGCGGTGTGAAAGTTTGGCATCGTACAAAAGTTTCGGGTTCGTAAATTACATTGTGGAAAATCACAACAATCAGTCTGTTAGCAACAAACCTCCACGTTTTCATAAATCTGGATGATGAATACATCAGTTTTTGTATTCCAACAAAAGTAGAGGAAAATATGCATAAAATGGCAGTAAAATAAGCAGTAGTTTATGTGCCAGGTAAAGTCCGCTCAATTACCAGTGCGTTTGGCTTCTTGGTTCGAACAAATGAGTGAATATTTATAGGCAGTGCTTGAAGAATCAAAACCCTAGCCTGTTTCATGCCGATATGAAAATTTTGAATCTCTCGTCTACAATGCATATCTTGTTCCAAAGTCCATCAGTGGCCGTGAAATTCGTCAGAAAACCCGCGTTTTTTTTGCATGGTTTCAAATAAACTGAAAAATAGAAATGCCACAATACCATGTTCACAGGAGTGCAAGAATAGGTTTGGCGTTCACAAATTTTACCAAAGCGTCATCAGCAACAAAGAAAAGCCAGAATGTCCACTTGTAAGTAGAAAATATTGTATGCTACGGAGAATGAATGCATTTAAACGGGAATCATGAAAGGAATAGGTGAGTATATTATTTCAACAACTGCAAATTGATGTAGAATGAATTGACAAAGATCCAGGGGAATTATTTTACGTGCATTTTCGAGAAATCCCTAGTTTGTGGTACGTTGGTCGAGGCTTCTCTAGTTCACACTAATTGTTATTGGTCAACATTAAACTATGTAGTATGTTCAACAGACTGCATCGGCTGGAGACAGATGGTACATCTCTAATCAGTTTATTTTTTGCGCATATTGTTCCTGTCCACTGAGTGACGAATTCAACTTTAGTCGTTTTCTGCTCCTCGTTTGAATAGGCTGAAATGAACAAACATTTGATGAGATTTCTTACTATTTTCGAGACGGGGACAAAGTTTCAGCTTCATAGAACGAATAAGTAACCTTCCGCCGCGAAGCAGTCTGAAGAATCCGATACAAGTGATATTCAAATGCCCGTTGCCTGATCGGGAACACGTGAATGGATGTGTTGAAACATTCTTGCTTTGGGTCATTGAACAAAAATCTAAGGAGATACAGCCTATCTTGGCCGTCAATTTTATTCGACTTTAACCTGAAATTTTTGGAGTACATTCATCGAGTTTTTGGCCCATTTTAATCCAAACTCAGCTTTTGTTCGCCCGGCAAAAATGAAGCATTTAACATGACGTTTCGCTATTCTCGAAAGCTTTGGTCAAATTTATGCGTTCGCAAGAAGAATTATTAGGCTAGCTGTAAACTGTGACTCGCTTGACTCATTTCATCCAGCTCGTTTCCCAAATAAGAGGCCATCTAGTTCAGAACAAAAGCAACACCAAGGACAGGTCGTATGTGTACTGTACAAAAAAGATGCAGTTCAGCTAAAATCACGTGAATGGAAGTAGATGTGCATTCTGATCTGCTTAACAAACAGTGTATGACCTAGGAAACCGGGCTATTTTTCCTTGGTAAGGGAAAATGTCGGCTCATTGTCACTTCCACCGAAAAATAAGCAGTTCCGTATAACACTTCTCCTGGAGCAACGTCTCTTCCAATTACTTCTTACTTCACCATGACTCGATTCTTGAAGATAAACTCTTTTTCCATTAATAGATTAGAGATTGTTCATTTTGAAAAATATCAAGTACATGAATCGAATGACGCTATCCTATCAGTGTACAGGAATCCTTCGGTAGAGCTTCTCTCTTATGCAAATGTTCATCTTTTCCGTTTCCCACGACATTCGATGCGTTAGTGTGAATACGTACAATTAAATGTGCACCCAAGTGTCGACGTGAGAGCGGTCACCAAAACTTTATGCATCACCTTAGGAAACATACCGAAAGCAATTAATGGCTGATAGGAAAACCACTGTCAAATGTAGATCTTGTGAAGGTAAATTCAATGGTTAACTTATGAAATATCATCAATAGTTGTAAAATACAGACTAACTGTCATTTGCTGTTTTTTTAAATATTCGAATACATTTTGATCTAATTCACTCGCAGTAATTAGAATATTGAATGTTTGTTCCTCTAGACTTGAGAATTTGTATGACAGAATAACGATTTTACATGTTGAACATGGGTGAACAAAAGAGTGAATAACGTGGAAGAAGTAGAGGCGGGCAGCTTACCCTTCAAGTTCGTGAGAAATATGGAACGGTGACCAAATAGACCGCATAATTTGCGAGTATAAAATATTAGGAAAATCATATTTCGTAATTCTCGGGTTACGTATTCTCTTTGTTAAACTTCTCTAAAGCGAAGTCAAAGTATGTGTTTTTACGGTCAACAGTCCATAATGAAAGTCTGGGTAATATTTCCAACAGAGTCATCGAAATGAACCTCTCCGGGTAATCGTTTGTCAGATACGTGTGCATGACGAACTCCAATTCAGAAGGAAGACAGTCATTCGACCGAATATCTCTAGCAGAGAAAGCAAGAGGTTAGACTAGGTTTTACTTATGTATCGATGCTATGAAACTAGCAGAATGAATGTATTGATCACTCCAATTAGGTTTATGTTGACAGAATGGCTGGATCGTTACTGGCTCTGTCTGATGAGATTCCAGTTTGAGAAATGAAATGAATCTTCTCATACCATTTCTGAAAGGAAAATAATGGTCACATATGCTTTGGCAAGCTGTTTTATAATTGTATTTATTTCATTATTTTCACCGATAATTACGATAATTTCCGCATAGCGACAACATATTCATGACGTTTCGGGGCAGTTTTTCAATTCGCAACCAAATTTATCGGCTAATGCAGGTCGTTTGGGGTGACCCCATAGCGACCCCATCAGTCGGTCACTAGGTTTCAATGTCGAAATTAAACTGAACATTCATAGCACGCCTCAGTAGTGGCTTTTTCGAATGTGCTTGTGAAATACCAAAAACTAAAGTATTCATCTTGGTAAATTCGCACAGGCACGTAACGGTTTCGAACAGATGTACATTTGTGAATAATTAAGACTTGACTTTTGCCACGACTTGAGTCCATGCCACTTATGTCACGATAAAGATTTACAAAGGGAGCACGTTTTGAATAATGTGATTGTGATGTAAAGACATTCTCATCACTGCCAGTGGCGTGATACACAAAGCCGCAATAGCTTACAAAGATATTCGTCGTTAATAGCTTACTTTTATACTTACTTGGCAATAAGAGTAGTATTAACAAGGATCCAAAGAAAGCAACCCACCACTCTAACAGTAAAGAAGAATAAGGACGAGCAAATGGACGTACTTCTGTGGGCGATGATTTGAAAGAAGTCAACTAACATATCAGCATGCGCATCGAAGTAGGCCAAGATCATTTAATGATAGATTGTGACAAAGTCGTCGAATCCAAATCTTTCAAGGCAAAATTCGATGCATAGTTTATCAGACAGCGTGGATCTCTATAAAATGTAAACTGTCAACAATTCTATGACCTCTAAATACTCTGATACGGTGGGATCTGATTTTCTCCCTAAACACTGTATAGCGAACATTTGTACATCGATAACAAACAGTTGCAGATCCTGCGCAAAATCGTGCATGGAATTTGGCTGAGACCTGACTGAAAAAACTTAAGAGTAATGAGAGAGTAAATAAATTACATTCCACTATGTCCCCCGAGTTGACGGTCTGCTGAAGATCTCAAGCAGATAATTTTCACTGTCTAAATTGAATTAATTTATGAGAGTGCAGGATAGTTTAATCTCGGCGTTATTCTGCCTCTCATTCATATTTTGACCGAAATTGCTTACACAGGGACAAAGAAAGAGCTCGAAAACTGAGTCACTCTGTACGATAACGGAAAACATCAAGTTGCAACACAAATAACCTGGCTTTGGGTAGGCTGGAACAATATTCATGTAAACAACTCAACATGCATGAAGTCGGGAACCGGAGACAGGACAAAATGGGAGGAAACAGTCAGTGGGTGATTTGTTTGATGATAGCGGTCGGACAAGGAAAACAATGTATCTTGCTTATCCGACCAACTGTGAAAACCAAGAGGAGTGTAAGTGAGGACGAGAGTGGAACTGAACAGCTCTACTTCGTACTCATTATTTTTTGCGTCTAATTTGAAACTTTTCGGTAACTGTGATTTTATGATTTAGTCACGAATATGAAACCTTGGAGTAGCGAAACACTAAGCTTGACAATTAACAGTGATCTCATGCGTTTTGGGGCAGCTTTGAGGTGACCGTTTGTTTAGCCAAATTAATAGAGATTCTAAATCGGTCAACAAACAAACGTATCCAATAGCACAGTTGTGTCTACTACAAACAATCAAAAGGTTAATCTCTCAAGCTGTTTTGTTTATCCCAATGTTTGACACGTTGTCTATCAGTTGACTTGCAGTGGCGATGAAGCAACAGTAGCAAAACGAATCGTCGCTCAGTTTATCGGGGATCAGACCGCATGCGGAAATAGTTGTCCATATAGATAACCTCATATATCGTGTGTGTACGTGGACGGTTTCGGTCATTTGCCGCTCGGATGAGTATATGGATCACGTGTGTTACACGCTGGCTAAACTATTTCCACTGGTTACTTTTCCAGTTTTCCAGCTTTACTTAGCCGTTTCACAATTACTTTGGTTATGCGGCCAATTCCCCTCCTGTTAAATGTGGTGACTCTATTCAGTTATCCGGAACAGCTGAGTTACGATGAGCGTTAATGCAAGAGGGAGTTATTTTATACCTCGGTCTCTTGAGCACTTGCGAACGGAGGAAAGGATGATCATTATGTAGCGGATGAGTCAGGTTTGAAAGAATTTCCACGGAAAACTTTCCACATGTCTTGATGATAGTTGACCTCGTTAAAGTAAGTGAAATTCACTTTTAAGTTGGCCTGGAAAAATAATTAGAGAGCAGCAGAACACGGTTGGAAAAACTCACTGATGAACAGTAGAAATGACAGTTTGCCTTGAGCCAAACTGTTCCTGTCTACTGATTTGAAGCAGTCAAAAATATGACTGGATCATCGGAAATCGGTGCAAATTTTAACACAGATTCGAACCCGTGAACTGAAGCGCCATTAATTACCAAATGTTCATTGGAGAACAAAGGACTAGAAAGGGTAAAAGTGTACATAAACTTTAAAATGCATAAAGACGAAAATCAAACAGTGAAGAAAAGTTCTGAATAACAGTTAAATTTCTTGAGAGAAATACGAAGTCTGACTGATTTGAAAATGACTGACAGAGTAAGATACGTTTAGCATGCATAAGAAATTTGAGGGTGGATCAGTAAATACATCAATGAAACAAGAAATCAGAAGATAAGGCAAGAGAACAACTCCATGAGGAACACTGGATAAATGATAACCAAGTCTAGTTACATGAGTTATATGGGAAAAGAAAACTTTCAACCAAAAAGATGTGGCAACGGAACATCCTACGGAAAGGGGAAGAACTCAAAACCGAGTAGAGAGCAAGGGATTAATCTAAAAAGATTCGATGGACTGATTTCACGGGGCTATTTAAACTTTTAGAAACAACACTCCATATTGAAGGAATTGCATTTAATTGCACCTGTTCGACGCAAATGCAAAACAAACTGTCTTTCGAGATGGCAAGGTCAGAGGAAAAGACTGAGGATAGCATGATTACTTAATTTTGGCGCGAAAGCGATCACTACAAAGGGATGAGACTGCCCGAGCAAAATTTTTGCAATTGTGGTTCTGAATGGTAATAACCGTTGTCCATTTCCAGTTGAGTGGTTCAAGAACGGCAATAAAAGATTTGTTGATGAGGATAGTCGTATCTTTCGCAAACGTGCTTACTCCTAATTAGAGAACAGAGGAAGACAGGCTGTTTAAACGAACCGCGGATGCGGATTCCCAGGATTGTAGAAGCTGGAATATCTCTTCTGAGGATAAAGTTCAGATTTTGAGGTAACAGACATTGCACATTGTGCAGGCGGGTGAATGAATGTGGCATTCTAATTATCGGTATTTGCAGTGAAATTCAGCACCAGGGTGTGTTATCCGCACGAGTTTTATACCAGGTCAAGGAATTTTTTGCCGATAGTGGTCAGAAATTGGTTGACGAGGAACTAGTTCAATCGTTTTATTTCTTGCGCGACCAAGACTGACTAGTGTTTGACTGAAGGTCGGTTATGAATCTTATAGGCAGTTTCTTCCGGTATCAGCAATCTAAGTAAAGGTCACGCCATCCCGCCGGTGTTATGGAGTGCGCTTTCAGTAGAACAGCTTAGGCCGAAAATTCCATTCACTCTCTTGGTGAATACGTCAAGCGCAGAGAGGGGCTATTCAAAGGATAACCAAGAGGATACTACGGAAAGGAATTTTGGAAACAGGTAAATATTTGTGGAACAGAGATTTTTTTGCTTAACCTTGATTAGTGTGCAAACAGGGATTGTATGGTAGGTCTAGCTAAAATGACGGAGTTGTCACTGGAAGAAACCGGAGCGTACAGTCGTAAATAATGAAGATGGAGACGACCGGCAATCACTCTGTCCCCTTCAGGTCAACTAAACCAAAACTGTGCGTAGGACTACCAACAACACAGCATAAACATGAAGACAATATCGGTATGAAAGTAGCATAGAACGGACTGATATCGTGCAAGTGAACAGGGCGTTTGCATGTCGTAACCTTGGGACGACAATCAACCATCACGCAGGCAGCATCCCTACTGGAGAAATTGAAGACAGCATTGGTCTTGCCGTCGCTAATGTAAGCCGAAATGTGGGGGGCCGTTTTTTTCTTACATTGAACTCTTCCCTAACGAAAACAGCGAGTTTCAAAGGAGAAATAAATAATCTTCAATATTTTCATTGAGTCAGGATCGCTGGATGCAAGCAATAAATCTGATTGGGTGAAGTCGAGAGTTCAAAATACTGGTTAAGCAAGTTATTTCCGCAAATAACACGCTGATTTTAGTGCTAACTGAAGCCGGAACAGTTAAATTCTTTGTTGCTGTGATTACTGACTGCCTGCCACCCAGCGAGCGTGCGCGTTTTTAGAATGGGTCGGTTCAAACGGATTTAAGCACTTAGTAACTTACGTGGTATATTTTTGATCGAAATAATGTGGCCTGGCATGTAGAAAGATCACAAGTGAAGGCAGGTGGAAGCAAAACTACTTTCGATCATTGATTGTTAAATGATCAACAGCTCGTGATCAGGTGTTCCATGTGGTGGATTCGAGTTATTCTACCGTTAGTCATACATTTCAACAACATCTCGGTAATTGGAACCCAATTCTTGAAGGTCTAGTGCATTGCTGTATAAATTATAAAACAAGTAAACGGTAGAAGAAAATTTAATGCAGAAGAAAATAGGCAATGGATTAATAATCTGCGTAAATATTCTTCTGTAGTACGATATAGCTGTGCTCCTATGTCTCCAGCCCAAAACAGAATGCTAATCCGGAACAAACAAGCACTCAGTTGTGGCCGGACTGTTCAGCTTAAGAACTTCTTTGCACCCAGTGATGAATATTTCCTCCGTTTTTACAGCATAAACAGTACAGGCAACCCAACTGAACTTTATTGCTTGAAGGTTCACGAATCACGTGGATATCATCGGTAGATTCTTTGCTGTGGGGCGCAGTAAATGTTCCGTATGTATTTGCTTGCTGGCACGAATTGCGGCACCGCATGAATCCGGGAGAAGAAAATAAAGAAATTTCGGGAAAATTTATGAATTCCTGCCCAACCCACTTAATCAAATGCGATAAAATTTTCGGGGCGACATCTTCCTGCGGGAATTTTGTTTACGTTGACAACAAAGTGAGTGCAATATGAAACCCACTTTGTGTGCACATTCATGTCAATTTTGATTGGGCGCTTTCACTCTATTTCTCATAACATAAGAAAGCAAAACCGAAACAGGTTTATAATTCTATTAGTTACACAAATATTTTGATATAAAGAAATATATGCAATAATCCTAGGAAACAACGATTAACCACCTCTTTCATACACTATGCTTATCTGTTTACCACTCATAAGTCTTATTTAACCCCAACGGTTATGGATGCGTTGACTATTTCTTATTCAAATAGGGAAAGAATTCATGATCTCAAGGATTCGGAAAGATGGTGGCAGTGGGCAGTGAATGAATAAAAACTGATAACCTGGCTTCAGCTGGGGGGGGACTATATTTTGAAAAGAAAATGCTCATACCCCGAGTTTTGCTGGGTCGAACTTGTAACATACCCGAAAGTGTGAGAAACTGACTGCATCTATTTTATTCTCAAGACAGCTAGAAATTAATCAGTGTTCAAAGGAGTGTCAGCTTAGAACTTTCTAAGTGCTCTGTGACCTTAAACGAACAGTTTAAATTGGACAAATTGCAAGTTTTCTGCTCCAAAAAAACCTTTTCGACCCCGGAATACCACAAACTTTCGTGCAATGGAACTGCGTCTACCGATCCAGCCTGATCGGATTCCAAAAATGGGCACATCCCAGACTTATCATTCCTTTCTAACATTCATTGCTTGGGGGCCATTTCCATATGACAGTTAACTGGCTTCATCGGGCAATTTCCACGGATATTATTGTTTCTATCTCTTATTTGCTGAGTATGCCGTTTCCTTTCCTACAACACTTTCTTGTTCGTCTCGAGTGCAAACGGCCAATTTTTCATTAATTAATTTGTCCTAGAAACGAGAAATCCAAGATCCTAAGCCCCGAAGCAACACTTCTGTTTGTGCTTCTTCAAAACATAAAAACAACAAAGTTGTGGTTAATAGACAGATTTTCACATCAACTTTGCAAGACAGCATTTCCTTTATTGTGTATCATCTAGATATGACATCAGATCATTGTAGTTTGAATCATTTTGTGCGTAATAAAAGCCAACTTGCGTTGTTTTTGACTCTACACATGGACGACGTGAAGCAAAATTGAACCGTTTCATTTGCATAGGAAGCAAATCCTCTGTCCACAAAGCTCGCACTGATAAACATAAAAACATAATAAGCATTTTAGATAGAGGAAGATGTCTCCGCCCATTCAGATGCGAGAAACCGACCTGACCGGCGGCTTACATCCTCCACGAAGCTCCTCAGTCGGAATTGGACAGTCACCTATGATTAGGAGCCAATTATTCTTAAGAACTAGGAGTAAAACTTAGATTTGCAACTCGAGAGGTTGCACATGGTCATGGCTTGATGGCGGAAGAAATAGTCAGACTAATAAACGTCGCCTGAGAATGGAAGAAATAGAAAATTTCTGTCCCTTTGGTTTTTGTTAGAATGTTTGCAAATAGTAAGTGGTCCAATGCGAAATGACATTACTACAATAGAACAACTGACCGATTGCGAGGACTATTTTGACAGGCATTATCAAGTTCCGGTTTTGGCGAAGCTTAAACTTTATAAGACTGTTAAAAAAATATGAGTTTGATTGTTATTAAACAATCGTGTTATCGTAGCAAAATCTCTTAGTGACTGCTGCACGATGAATATTGGGAAATTGTACTTCTGGTAAACGTTTTAGTAATCAGTTATTGCCTTGTCAAGCCAATGAATTTTTACCATCATAAGGTTAAAATACCCCAGATCCACGGCCTGCGGGATCTCAAAGATCCTATCTTTTGTTCCTCGCACACAGGTAAGGTTGCTCCAAATAATTTATTTGCCTAGTGATCCGATTCTACGCAACGTAATCACCAACACATACAAACGACATGACAATAGTTAGTGCACGTTTTCAACCCATTTCACTAACATTGACATTTTTTGAAAAATGTAACATTCTAGGTGAAAGACATTCGAAGTGGGCCGGATTGTCACACAGTTTGGTGCCAAATGAATGTTACTAATATTGTCAATGATTTAGCCTCAAATGCAATCGTTATTTTTGCAAAATCAAGATTAACCCCAGAACGGTCGGTAGTGAGCTGTTTACTACGATCAATGGGTCACGTGACACAGCTAATCAAACGGTGCTTACTCACATCGGCAACCACTTCGAACACAACAATGACTACTTGGTAATTCCTACCAGAGGTGATGTCCATTTGACCAGAACGGTATTGAATCAGTGAAACGCTTTTCTGATGACAAGAAAATTTTCATCTATTATGTTCGTATTTCTCCTCAACACTTACGTTTTTCTACAATCCGAAAGACTCACTCAAAACTCGATTACTAATTTTTGTTCAAAATCCCAATCCTATGACATACGGCTAAATTCTTTCACCATGGGATTGCTTTTCGGTGTTATTGTTCTTTATCCTGGTCTGCTTACCAGCTTTTTCACTGCATACTGCCATTATACTTTAGTACATTTGAGAACTCAATTACCAAACCTCTTCAAGATTGCAAAGTCAGAATAATCCGAAGATGCACGAAAGAGTTGAGACTGGGCATTATGTTGGTTTCGCCAAGATCTCCACTCACAGTACAGTAACATAGTTTGCGTAAGTCTGGACGTTCATTTGCATAGTTAACTCGCAACAAATATATCCACGGCAGCTCAGTGGAAGAATGTTTCTCCAATAAATGGTAGTCCGCCTGTTCGATTTGCCCTCTGAGCATTCATTTTGAGATGGTCGGCGGGCAAGTGGATTGCCTAGTCTTAATTACCTAATATATGTGATTGGATGCATTAAACTGCTGAAATATAATAACTGGCAAAACTGTTGGCTCACTGCTGTTTATATATATATATACAGGGTTATGAAAACTCGTGTTATTTCAACGTTTTCCTTTACACCAGGCAAAAACATAATGAAATAATTTCATGTATTCTCATTCGGCGAGAATTGCCAAATTTTCTCAACAATGCACCGCAATCTTTGAACTTATCTAACGAACAAATAGGTTGGAATTTTTTCGATGCTCCCTTCAGCCACCATGAATATATTTCACCCGTGAAGCATTACGAGCCTGCCAGGGTGAACAAAGTGAGATTGATCCACAACAATGTGACACATCCGTTTCCAGTAATTCAGCGTCAGTTAGAAATAAAAACCGATGAGCTTGCTACTATTCTTCAGCAGTTGTTTTATAATTTGTATATAGCCCTAGCAACTTCAGCATGAAATAGCTTTTACTTTCACTGGATTTGCGCCAGCCTGATAAAAATCATTCTACTCAAAAGGAGGTGCTTATTAAAGCCTGCTAGAGTGAAACACAGGGCTTCTTTCGGAGATATTGTCGTTTCTTCATAATACCTAAATTCTTAGAATCAATGAAGTGCCTTCACAACGACAAAAGTTTCTTTATCTGTTTGCATTCTGTGTTGTACCGTTTGTAAATCTTTTTGCATTTTAAGCTTGTAGGAGTAAACCCCTTTGGCAGGGATGAGAATGCGGGGAAACTTGCTCGATGATTCCACGTTCACATGCATTTGCCTTGGAACCCAAAACCACCTGTATCTAATTGATCTTATTACAGTCTGCAAAAGTGGTATGAGGGAAACTTGCAAACGAATTCATGCCATTTGCTGATGCGTATCTACGTCTCTGAAGTACTAGGACCCGAGGGAATTACAACAAAGAAAATCTTCGGAATATTAAAATCGGCGGTACCCGTATACATAGATGTCCGTAAATATCCGTTATGAATCCATCCAGTCCATGCACAGAGAAATGAACTGTATTCTGTACCGACATTCCTTAGTTGTAACATTTCTTAATATTCAATCTACTCAAAATGACTCTTCTCCTAACACCAAAACAAGTCGTATTTTATTGGTTTGTTTCCGTTCCGTGAGTTACGAATCAAGGGCGATAAACGTCAACTTGCACTGAAGCAATACTTATCTTCTTTTACATATTTTTGTACTTGTGTATGCGTGTGCACATATTTGATCTCCAATATCTGTTCATCAAGGCTCTCGGGTAGAGACGATCAACCCAAATTCAACTATTGTTTTTTACGTATCACAAATGAAAACATTTTTTTAAACGCTAACAACGATAAAAGCACCGTTTTCCCACAATTTGTTCAGTAACATTTTTAGCGCCCTGAATCATTTGTGTTGCGCTATCAGAAGAACGAAGAATGTCTTTATGTCAAAAGAAGAAAAAGGACAAAAGTGAATTACATTTTCTTTTCTGTATTTGACTCTGTTGTAAAGAAGACTTGAGGTGTTATAATGTCGTTACAATGCCTGAGTGGGACAAACCTAACAACAGATCCAAACAAACTTTAAACACGCCTGCCGGGCTATTTCAAGATAATTATAGATTGGCATAGTCCTGTTAGAAAACTTTGATTCCATTTCTCGTAGGAGGCCTTCGCGCTCAGTTCATGCTTGATATGACTCATTTCAGTACTGGTAATGATACCTGCCAGAAATAATGCTTTGATATTTTGGGAAAACTCATAATAAATTAAATATCCGCAATCTTGCTGTAACTGAAGCGGATCACCTTTCATACGGACGATCCTGGATAAACTCATATGAGGAAAATCGGACTCTACACGTCAATTATCGTGACCGTTGTGTTTCTGCTTATTTCAAGCCGCAGGTTTTTCTGAAATTCTGTGATGCTGCCCTTTTAAAACACCAGCGATACACCACTTGTCCTAGCCACTAAGTGTCTGGGAACATCTATCTTCCATTCGTCCAATAGTTCAGCGAGATATGGAATTTTCATAAATTTTGACCTCGAAACATCCTTGTATAGTTGTTCAAAACCCTCAACCCTCGCGCTACGGTCATTTTCGCAGCGTAATTTCCATTTTTCGATTTTAGAAATCATCTGCATGCACACACCTCTAAAGCACTCGCACCATCGTCAAAATGCGTGCTGACTGTCGCAATTTCAAAACGGAATTCTTTTCATCACTACCTGCCATTCTGGCGAAGTTACCCCAATACATGAAAATGACAACAGGTGATATGCTTTACAAACGAAGGTACCTGAGCCATGGTCTACTTTGATGCACCAATACGTTGCTTGAGATACATTTTTGAACATCTACTCTATAATCATCCTCGGAACTTGTTGAGTACTTGTATAAAGGGATTAAGATTTTTCTGTCACCGCTTGTCTGCTAAGTGTATCCACCAGTTGGGAAATATGCTGGAATCCTGTTCCCTGATATTTTGGAAAAATTTCTACTTTGCCCATATCCTAAAGAACCAGTATCATTGCGGTGCAGTTCACTTGAGCTAAAAGAAAATTAACAACTTCTTGAATTAATTTTAGGGCGGCCAGCGCAACGTGAATTTATGATGAATCACACTCCGTTTCCACGGGTTGTAGGTTGTTGTTGACCATAAGCGATCACGAGCCGTTGTTCCTTCATAGGCAACGGTAGTTAGGACCATTCTTCATTCCACTGTATAAGCGGTTATTCAATAATCAACCGTCCGTCTTAGCATCCATTGGAATGTGTTCCACAGAATCGCTCCACCCGATAGTTGGCGAGAAAAGCAACCTCATTTGTCTTTGCAGGTCACACCCACTCTGAGCCATTAATCACTGAATAAATGACGTAACTCAATGACAAATATTTGTCGCATCTCATTCAAGACAAACTAGACAGGATCAAAGGATGACGCTGAGCTTCCGTGGAGCAAAATGGCAGCTGACGTAAGTGGTTCGTGGTAGCTTTAAGAAGGTTTATCTTCAGCTGATAATAACTGGTCACGATTCACCCAAGCTGTTTTTATATCGTGCATCGTAGAACGCAGGATGTCGATAAATAATCCCCGCCCTTTTTATTTCCGTCCATTGGATTTCCCTAATCTCTTCGGCCTCACAAACTAATTATTATTTGGGTGACATCCGTAATGAATCAGGACGGCGAATTCTGAAGTGCTAACTCGATCATCTTACACATCTATTCTGGCTACACTGCGTTCGAATGGAGTCCCAGTTGGTAAAGCGGTGTAGAAAATCATGGTAAAGAAATAAAAACCAGTGAATTGACAGAATAGTTTCCATACCAAGGACTGAAGCAACATTGATAATTATGGAAACGCAACGTTTCACGAACATGGAAATTGACTAAGTCCACTGATACTTCAGCAAAATGACAAACACCGAATTAGTGATCAACAGGCAATAAAGTGAAGCCTCAAAAATAACAAAGGGAAATGAAGAAAATATGGAGACATCAGATAGACAGGAAGACGGACAAACGGTAGATACAGAGATAGATAGACACGGGTGGACAGATAGATAGATGGGTAGACAGCTAGATATATAGGTGGATAGATAGATAGATAGATAGATAGATAGATAGATAGATAGATAGATAGATAGATAGATAAATATGTCCTTTTTCAGTCATATTGGCTGTTTTAGACGGTATCAACTGACATCTTTCTAACGGATCTTTCTTTAATGGATGATATACAGCTGACGTTCAGATCTCAGCTACTTTGCCATAGTGTACATTAGGAATTTCAGTTTCGTTCCAGAACCATTCACCACCTGAAGTCGAATCTCACTAAAGGATCACAAATTATTTATGTCCAGTGATGCCACCTCTTAGTCCGAAAACACCGATACCGCTAGATCGTTCATCTAATTGTGTGCTGGAGACCGTCCAATCTGTATTACAAAATATTAGTACAAGGTATCAGGTATTAGGTATTAGGTATTAGATATTAGTACAAAAGATCCCATTGAAATATGATACTGTAATTTGCATCCAACATGATAGACTTGGATTCTCTAGGTAAACTGTTTCATCTCTAGAGAATTCTATTTAGTTAGAAATCTTTCTTCTCCTTTGATGCAGCAGCATTATTTGATTATGAATTAATAGCTTTAGCTGTATCAGCAAGTCTTGATTTTCAGGTTAACGGATGTTAGTCATTTTCTTCCTCTACTTAATCGAAATCATTTATTAGTTGTTTCATTGTACGTTTAAACTATTATCTCACAGTATCTGCAGAGCTTTCGTACAGAGTATTCATAAAACACTCATACCAATCCTCGAAGTAAAAACTAACGGAAAGAACCAGAGGGAGTAAAAATATTCCGTGAGATGGGGCATATTTTCGAACCCAAAAATCCCACAATTGTGGTCAATCAGTACATTTTTAACGTCCCCACGACTCCAGCATGGATTTCTAGACAACATTAATTTAGAAATAAATGGCTGTATAGTGTACATATTGTTTTACTTGACTATAAATCTCTTGTCCATCATCTTGTGACATTTGACCACCGCCTAATTACCTCTGGTTAGGGTTTAGTAACCTGGTATTGGGTAAAAATAATCGCTGCAAACTAGCACACCGTCCGTACATTGTTGAGCCCTATCACGTGCTTTGCTGGCCTAATGTGATTCGTATCAACACGTGTGTGCTCCCCGAAGAAGTGCGTGTATCCTTACTCTGATTGAGGTTATGACTTTTTACACACCACGAACCAAGGGTCAGACGATCTCAAAACGATATCAAGAAGATAATAAGTCACTGCAAAATCCGACACAGAAAACATAATGCTGAAATATAAAAATGTAAGTGGTATTTAAGAACCAAGGGCTGCAGTACATCTCGCTCGCCTTCCATGCATTTCATTGGCCGACCAATCGTGTCAGTCACAAGCCCAGGTCTGGCCACCTGTCGTCCCACACTCTTGCTGAAAATAATTAGGGCAGTTGTCAGTCATGCTCCATGCGTTCTGCAGGTCGGACTAGGAGAAGACAGATGACCAAACATGGGATGGTGACTGATACGGTCAGCTGGCCAGTGAGATGCATCAAAGGTGTGCTAGCTTCACTGCAACCATTGATTTTCAAACTAGACTTTTATTTTCTCATTTCCACTTGTAGTTTTTTCATTTCGAAGTTATTTTCTTCTGAATTCACTCTAGAAACGGAAGAGACGGCAGAAAACTCTGGGGATAGGTTTTTAACATGCAGTAGGTGCACGGAAGATGGGAAACTGTTATCAGTTGATGTACACGGATATTCCGGTATTCGGGGAACTAAAACCGAGATCTTCACGATTACCCTCAAAACGGTATACGAGCCGTTGGCCTTCTGACTGCTCGACACGCTTACTCCTGGATTCTCAGCCCGGCAGATAGGTTTCAGAGGAGAAACCACGGTGGTTTGATAAACTTCTTTTTTCATGAACACTGCTGATTTCCATGGAGTTGCCTCCAACGGCGGGCGGCTAGTTGAAAAAGACTCCGTTAAATGTGTTCGAACATAGTAGGGGAAGATAATTCGTCTACCTACCTCAAGGATGTGCGAATGTGTGCCAGCAATTGTACATTCTCACAAGTGTCAGTATTTTAGCACCCAGTGAAAAATAACTGCAGTTGGATTTGTCGTTTTTTCCAACAATTCATATCTGCACAACCTGTTGCAGTGGGAAATTTTTAAACAAAAGCTGATGAGGCATTTGTGAAACTACTTTACCGAGTCTAATTAAGTGACTTTAACAACGGCCCTGTTCTCCGTCGTTGAATCGTGCGGCTTTCTATTCCGAGTATGTTAATCGCTGTTTGTTTATAACACTCAGATAATTGTCCCGAATCTGAGATAGTCTCTCAGTTCAATCTTGTCATCAATTCCAGAAATGAACATACATATAAACGTGTGCGCATACACCTAATTTTCACTTGTTATTTCTTTTCGTTGCATGGTTTCCATGTACTGTAAGATGACTGTCCTCGAAATCTTACTTTTCTGTAGATACTGCAACCGGTAGTTAAAAGTGGATGGGGTTTTTCATGGATTGGTTGTAAAATTTTCTTATCCATCGGACCCAGCAACGCATAATCACCGGTGAGATATCCCGATGAAAATTTTAGTATGGCAGGTACATCACAAAACCAGCTGACCCCAACCAAACACAACCAGGCACACACACATTCTAGCATAGGTCAGGGAAATATGGCCTGAAATCAGCCCCACTGAGTTCACATGCTAACGCAAGCACTCAGTGATACGTTTGATCTACTCCGTGTTGGTCGAGCTCTGTGACTAACGTAGACGGGGATACTACTAGCCGGCATGGTAGCGAAGCAAAATTAACAGTTCAAGCAAGCACTTATAGTTCCCCTTTGATCTCAGCCATTAGTCGCAGTCCGACCAAGTATAGATCTAGGGACCGACTAATACAAATGAGATGAACGAAAAAACTAAAGTCCAAACTGTGTTCAGTCAGAATGTGCTTACTGATGAGTAAACAGTTGAACCGTCCTGTGCTGATAGAGCATTTCCCACTGGCTTCTGAAGCAGTAAAAGGCATCCTGAATGAAAAACTGCAAATGATATACATCGTAGGTGACTGAGCCATAACGTGAACCTGTAATTGAGGTCTAGTGGTCAAACGTTGGGTCTACAGAGAAGAAGTTAGGCGAAATTAACAGTGGACATTTTTTCTGTGGGTTTTCAGAAGTATATGTGGTCTCGCCTCAGCAAAGAGTTCAAGGGGATGCGAAATAAAATGATTTGCTTCGGGATTTTATCTGATACTGTGCTATCTTAATTTGCAATGGCGAGGACTTGAGGCCTAAGTTTGTGATCAGCTTGTGAAGGATTTCACTTTGGCCATTCGCATCATCCAAAGCCGTTTACCTAAATGCTGATCTGCACGGTTACATAACAGGCATGCGCCGAATTTTCGGTGGATGACACATGACCTGATATGTCAAAAGGTGGACAGTGGTAAATGACCCGTTTTACACACTTGACAGCTGTTTCATTCTTCCTAGAAGCATCAGCTGTACATACCCCATCGTGCAGAAACTAGGATGCGAAACTGGGATGAAAGATTTTGCGACAAAAGCGTTAGCCAGTAAGCCAGCTGGATTCGTGTCCCAATTATGGTGAGCTGGATCTGCGCGGAAGGTAATCCCTAACAAGGATGAAGCAAATGTACAGTGTAAAGTTGAATATTGACACTACTAGAAAAATCAGATCACATCTCCTACTACTAAAAAGTGCCAATTCAATCAATATCCAGAAGTGAGTATGAGTCTCCGTGATTGTGAACCCTCTGAACTGCTTTGGATCTCTACCAACAAACAAGCATTTTGTGACTGATGAGGAGTTCTTGATTACCACCAACTTGATAACAAGAAAAGGATGTTGCTTTATATTTTACTATATTATTATTTTGTCTGTTTATTACCTGCGATAGTAAATCTTGGAGAACGCAGCCAGCATTCTGGAACATCTGAGTTTCCCCTTGATTCCCATGAATTGCTTGGGTGATTGCGGTGTTCTGAATGACCAGTTGCACTGCAGTTGCTTACAACGAGTCAGATCGGTCAACAGATTAAAAGGTCCAGAAAACTTCCTTTACATTTAGGCGGTACTTCTTGTTTCAAGGTCCACCCGAATGCCGATGCGACCGAACGACTAATCATTGTGGGTTGGAGGAGCTTTTCCAACTCAGACTGCATAAATAACACTGAATATGCATGTGCCTGACTGCATCTAGTGACCAACACTACGGTATTTTTGTGCCCAGACTTCCTATCGGGTAGACCAAAAGAAAGAGTCCACTTCTAGCCTGCTGTTGACGATTTTTAACTGTACACAATACAAGCAGATTTTCTCTTGCTTTGAATTGGCTGATCTCTAACTGTCGGGATCGTTTAACAGAGCACATGAAGAACATCACAATGTGGCTAACAACGTCATTTCTACCAATTGCTATTAATGGTCACCCTATAGCAGTTGTAATGGAATAAGTCAAAAGTGATAGTAAGTGAAAAACAGGACACCACCGGGACACCGAAAATCTGTGAACTGATCGACCAAATTTCAATTCACTGTCTAACGCTTCTCGGATGACTTTCTGAGCTCCTGCAAATTCATCAGAGAAAGAGGCAGAATCAAATTATAAGTTTGGGTTTCCGTCTTAGTATGGACATTTGAATGAGCGCACATTTGGTCATTCAGATAAAGTAATTTGAATATGAATTGCAAAGGCCTGTCCGGTTTGCCAATAGCGTGTACTTGGAAAGAAAGGCTTGTTAAATTATAAACAAAGGTTGACGAATTGATGGAATAAACACAAATCCACCTTTCAAACCTTACTCCAATGATAACTGTACCTCTAAGAACAAACTAAAGAGGTTAGGATAAGAAAAAATTCTGAGTCACGCTAATGATACCGTCTTATTAATTGCCATTTGGGCATAGTTCTGGTAAGGTGATCCCCTTGACAACGGGGCGTGAAGCTAGATTTTCCCGATGCTCTCGTGAATAGAAGGAAGTCAAAGCGGAAATATCAGTGAAGTTCGACAGTTCGTTACAAACCTTGTTCAATGTGTTTGAGTACATAAGACAACCATTTTATGATATTTCAGTGAAAGAATGCAACCGGGACTAAGTTCCAAGGCAGAAAACTCACCAAACTGAAACCCGAAAGCGACCTTGCTTATATTATAATTAAAAACCATCCAGAAATCATTCTCGTCGATGAGGCTCAAGGAGGCAACAAGTAAATCACATTTCCCGCCCTCAAAAATGACTACTAAATATTAGGCTGTATAAGTACATTCTTATTTGGTGTATTTATTGCATATATAACGAAAGAATTTGCCTGCTTATCCACGAATTCAAATTTCCAAGATTCCATTTAGGCTTGTTTTGATGACAATTAGACCGCTTAATGCAAGGTCTCTGACAAGTTTTTGCTCTCAGTTAAAGTCGCTCGCTTTTACTTCTACAGCGGCATTTACTTATAACTTGCCTAATTCAGTGGTACCCAGTGATTCTGTTTTAAAGTGAAAGCTTACTTTTCTAGGTTGGCTGAATGAAAAACTCCACTTTTCGTTTCCGACTATCTCATGAAAGGTGCTTTCCTGAGGCCGCCAACAGTTCTCCACACGAACTTTTAATCTCAGGAAGTGAAATGATTCGCTCACAGCTTAACATTTATGCGGACAGATTCGCATTAGTTTCATTCTTTAACAGGAACGCTTTTATCCATTAACCGCTTTTTAACTTCCGGCCATCCTTTAAAAAGTCATCTTATCGTGGTGGAGAGACAGATAAGATCAACATATACCTGGCTAGGCTTTCAATTCTTGGAGCCTCGTCAAGCTCCATTCTCGAGTGTATTTTTGTACACCACGGATTCCTGTTAAAGCGTAGTTCATTTTCGACTAATGTTGTGGATAGCACTTTTTCATCTTGTATCCTTATTAACAAGGATCTGCTGACAGGGTTACTTTTTGTTTGAAAACTTCTCCCAATGTCCTATCTAGGGAATGCCAAACTGCGAGCATGTTCGTTTTCAGTGTTCCATCTTCCTGCCACTAAGACACAAAAATATTTTATTGTGGCCTATCGTAATCCCTTTCGGAATTGTGAAAACCATCAAATTGTTAGTCAGATCTCTTCGGAAATAACACCCAGCTGGATTATTGAGATCTCATCTGCTTAGGTGGAAGGCACGCTGAACCTTACATGGGCAAATTTGTGCACAGCACTTTAAGGCACGCTGATTGCATGTTTTGTTCTACAATATGTGGACAGATGTGCGCTTTTCGAGGTCTCACTTTATCATTCAATTTCGAATATTTTTGACATCACTTCGAATAACTCTGAAAAAAGGACGTCATAAGTAAAGTCGTTAAATGAGGTAACTAGCAAATTGAATAGACGTTGGGTATTAAATGGTCTATGCCACTCCGGATATACATTTATCAAGATACCAAAAGTGGATTCATTGCAATCTGATTCGTGTATCAAATAGTTATTTGATTCCGTCTAGTCATCTGAAGGTCAATGGATCAGGATCAGGTGAGTACGCAAATGAGAGGGAAAGACAAGCATTTATGCTGCATACAACATGATACTTCTCATTAATCTAGGTAGCCTGCCTCGGAACCTATACGGAACGTGAAAGGTTTGATTGCGTTTATTGTGGTATTCGTAGTGGTTAGGAAAGAAGCAATCATGATGGTCAGCAACTTAATTAACCTCGTGGGTGTGCCTCAACAGCCGTTTGGTCGTGCGGCTCATGTACCTTGTCAAACATGAACACAAGCATGAATAAAAAAGGGTTTCCCGAAACAGTCACGTTATCTTTCAACCGTAATCATACAGCGGGTCGAGATCTGAGTAGGACACGCGATCTCGACTTGTAAGACGTCCTATGGTCTACAATGGATGATCTTCCCCTTACTGCCTCCACTATTATGCTGCATTTAAACAGTACAGAAATGTATACTAGTCTAATGCTCGCCTGAGCCTATCTGAGTCCCTCTACGTCATTTGATCAACCAGTCATCCCGTGCGCCTTTTTTGGTCAAAAATGTTCGTGGCTCGCAAAAATCTTTAGTGACATTCACACTGAATGTTTTCTTTACCATAAGCGAAGAACAATATTCCTGCTTATGTTAAGCACTATAGAACTCCGGAAATCAATTTATTACCGATTTCCAGTGGACTTTCTGTGCACTGGGCAACTTGTTGTTCTATTCTGCCGCTGAGTTACAAATATATCTGCGTAAGCCTGGGACTCTATGTGTACTCTATGTACATATTAAGTGTTAGACTCCGGTACAGTTTCGCTGTAGCCTTCATACACAACCAGCCATTCAGAACCATGGGATATCAAAAAGAAGTTCAATTAAGTCAAAAATAATATCGGCTCGGAAATATTCTTTCAATAAGGACTCCTCTTTTTTCAGATCTGAAAACAGTGTGTAAGTAAGCTTGAACTAACGTGCCTTCTAGGTATCATGGTTAACTCATGATACTTAGTTTTATAGTCTGGGTAAGAACCATTCCACTGAGTGTTAGTACTGCTGGTGCTACGAATACCTGTCCTACGTTCAAGCGGGAAACACAAATTCCAATTTGCCAAGTTAAATTTATTCAATGGTCGGTATGTATACAGAGATTGACTCATTACACACAGCTTCTTGTCCAGGCACTTGAACGTAAGAATTCCGGCAACCGATGACTGCACTGGTCTGTTTTTGTTAAATTTGCCAAGTCGTTGGTTAACGTAGGCTTTTCACAACTGTTTGAAATGAATAGCCCGTGAACTTAAACGAAGTTTCTACTCCCTGCATAAGGTCTGAAAGTAACCAATTGGACTTCGGTGGTTATACTTAATCGAATTACTTCACATAGTTCATTCTGTGCATCAGTCACATGGTCCCTTCCATACTTTCCAGCTTTGAGAAAGCACTAATTAGCCGGAAGCCCAATCTAAAGCGAGATGGGAAGAGGTATATCTGACAAACTGACAAAACACTGAAAATTGTATTGCCAATTACATTCGACCGCACAAAAGTAACGCTTTTTAGGGGGATATTATTAACAACGAAAATAAACTGGCCACTGTCATTTAAGACGGATCATGCAGAGTGAAAATAGTGTCTTGGTGCACAGAAAAACTCCGCACAATCCAAATTAGGACGTTTCCTCCACACCATTCGGTTTTCCGTCCAGTTGGAATTCCTTATAGGGAATCTGCCCGACTATCAATCCTCATTTATACGCATGTTCTTTGATTTTTCCCACGCATGGAAATTTCTTTGAGTTTTTGGATCATTTTTGATAGAGATGTAGTAGGATAAATTCCACAAATACACTGCAGCAATGGGCTGTGAAAGTGAGCTGTCAAGTTTAGTGAGAAAAGCCCGTAAATTAGTTTGTTATAATCTAACTGGAGGAGTAAGTGTCCATTGTGGGTCCGTGGAAGATCAAATTTGCACATGGCTAAAGATAGTTAACCAAACGAACTACCCCACTGAACCACGTTACATAAATAGGTCGGATACTTCGGTTACCATAATTGCACCCTGTTGCTGTGACTGAAAATTTAACACGACCGATCGCCGTTGCATTCGTGGTAAACAGAAATAAATAGTCGACTACGCATTTGCTTCTTTCAGTCAGTTGGCCTCCAGAAATTGAAATCCGTTAGACAGAAACAAGCAACGACCGGGATTGATCAGCCAGTTAACATGGTCACGTCCGGCGGTTTACATCGGAGATACTAATTTCTAAACTACTGGTCATTTCCTCAATCAGTTCCGCACCCTTTGTTTTGAAAGTTCTGTTTGATTTTGTATCAATAATATAAGATTAATTAAGCAGAACTATTATTTGGTGATGCAATTCTTGACTGAAAGTAGAATAGTGAGGGCAGAATTGGCCCTGGTCATCAGTTTGGTGTGTTCACTATCACTTGCCTACTGATTAAAAATCACGCCACAATTATGCGAACCTCAGAGCAGTACTCTTCTGTCTGATTCAACATGAAAACAATATTAGGACAAACAGGTTGGAAACCTGTACAGTGGTCAATTCAGTCTGTTGTTGGTGGCATGTAGAGCGAAGTGAACCTATCATTATCAACTGTAGAAAGCGGAAAACTGGGGAGCATAAAAGGGTAGTTAGTATGAGGCCATAGGTCACTATTACGGCAAAAGAAGCTGCGTAACAGATGTCTTTCCTGCGTCACTTTCTGGCTTCCGTCGATCAGTGAAAGTTGGTTCCTTGATGCGTGACAAGCTGCGATTACGTGTGCCTAGGTGTTACCTTTTGAAATGCAGTTTCAGGGTCAGCTTGATTTATTGAATCCAACAATGGACTTGGTAGTACGGCCCATGGTGACGAAGACCATGGTGACTTATGTTTCGAGCGAAACGTTTGCGCATTCTGATTACCAGGTCTTAATCGGTCCTCCTAATTCATCTGAGACCGAAAATACCCCGAAATTGATAGGCATCACTAAAGGTAACCGCGAACATTCGTCCGACAACATAAATGCGATTGGGAAAATGACAAGCTACCGACCATGAGCGTTTCCATATGCTATAATGAGATGATTTGACGTGATTAGTGTGGCAACACCCTAGAAAGCTTGATGCAAATAAGCCTTTCATTATCAATAAGAAATTGGGCTTGGAATTCAACGCGGAAACCGCTTTTCAATAAACGCTGGTGTACAGTTTTCATCCGTTACTGTTTCTCACAACGGGACAAGCAGCGTAATCAGTAGTATAATGATTTGATTGTACCTAGTGGGATAGGCTTTGCCGGAATATAGGTTATCTTGACTAGGGATGGTCGTGGCACAGAGACACTTCCAGTTTCGTATGTGGCAGTCAGTTAATGAACAGATCTGCATACGAGGTGTAATTAAAGGCAAAGTGCGAGCCAGGTTTTTGCGAGTCTGGTTGCGCAGCTGTAGAATAGACTGCTCGAGACTGGCCTATGCTGTACGTCAGTGACCAACTTCGAAAGTGCCGTAGGCTTACGATAGAGTACAGTTTTTCAGGATATGGCGCCATGAAACGTGGTCGAGGCAACTTGGTTCGTTATTGTCTGGTATCTTTGGGTGTGATGTATAACTGTGTATATTTATGTGAGCCTGGTACCGCTCCCAAAACTCGGCCTTTTAGAAAACAAAGAAACTCAAGTCATGTATAGTGTTGAAAGCCGATAGTCTCCGATGAGACACCATTCTGGGGGCTTGCATGATCCTTGTAGTCACTGTTGTCCTGTACGAACTGAACTGAACTGAAACGAACGACGGCTTATTAGCTACTTCATTTTAGCTTAGTATTTCAAGAAAATCTTTGGCGCTAAAATCTTTTTAAAACAATTCCTAGGATATCCTCACCACATATGCAGCATAGGAGAGTAAAATGCAATTTGATATGTACTCTATCATCTAATATTAAGATACACACATCAGGTGGCATCACTCAAGGAATGCTCACTGCCATTTCTGCACATCTTGCCATAAAAGGAGAACTTAACTTCGTGGACGAGTATGTACGGCAACTTCCTTCGTTTCTAAACATAAATGCTCCACATTACTCGCGTGTTTTCATGCTTCATCCATTGTTCACGATTTAGACTGAAACACGTGCTTAGCACTACGGGACGCGTTGAGAAGCAACCAAACAACTGTAACTGTGAGCATAGGATAAATCTGTTTTTAGGTCAGATGGGCTTTCTACTCCAATTCAGATACGTTTACACAACCTTAATAAATCGATAAATCAATACATTTACCTTAGTGTGGTAAGGTGATTTTATCTTAATAGAACGCACACTTGAAATTCCACGGATTTTTGAAGGCAAAATCTCTGGGACCCACGTCACATCACAACGACTGTAACTTTCTGCCAGTATACCTCTAAATTCTTATTGATAATGCATTTTATATTTCAAGCTTTAGTGTGACCTTTATGAACTGTCTGAAGACGGTTACCGTTGCTCAGAAAGATAGTCCGAATTACGTTTAAAAATCATTTGGACAATAATACGGAGTGATCGAAATATTTCATAATTCAATGACTTTTTGAGTACCACGGGCACACTTTCCCAGGATTGGTTATGCAAACGAATCGACTTTTCGATGCATTTTATAACATCGAGGATTCGATATATTAGTAATCCTTCCTATTAGGCTCGATGACGCGAAGCATTTATCGACTGCTAGTATCAGAAATTCTATTTAAACTTCTAGGATCCTAAATTTGGCTTTTTCCAAGAGAAGCTTCCAAAAGCACTCAACTCCTCCAAATTACGGGCTACCAGTTGCCCCTTCAATACCCTTTTGGCCTCTCCTGTAGATAATTTTACATTCATGATCTGGCTTGCGAAGTTTTCGAGTTCATCCCTCAATTCTAGGCTTCTAGGATTTTTAAAACCTATAGGACTTGAGTCCTTACGATAATGGCTTTATTCGTAGTCGATTCATTGTTGGTAAATTTTTCACATGCCTTCCAGAGTTCTTTTACGGCACTGACTGAGTAGACGTTCTCCGTCAGTGATTTTATTAGGCTTTGTAATATCAGCGTGATATCAACTTTGAATTTCACCATCGAATTTCTGCTATTCAATGAAATAAACGAAGCTGGGACTGTTTACGATTTCATCTAGATGGACCATCTCAAGATTCCATTGCGCGAGCACATCATGTTTCGTTCGACTGATGACACTTTATTGTTGCGAAATGGTTTTGAAAACTAGCGAACCGGTCTGTCATTATTCCCTTGTCATTATTCCCTTGTCATTATTATTTCCGCTTGATTAGATTCACATGAAATGCGACAAACTGTAACATGAACGTTTAGATATGAAATGTTAGTATTCATCATATTAAGTGAGACATTCTTGACTAATGATGTTTTTTAAGTGACCAGTAGAACACAATGAAATTCATGATGCCCATCAGTTTCATATGTTCTCAGTGCACATCAAATGTCACGACGGAATTTCATCCAATATTTGATAACAATCGGCTGAGAGTAGAACAGTGTTACGATCACTAGATTGAAAGCTAATTCAAAAACCATTAACGGTCAGTTTCGAGAAAATCAAGTAGCAGATTACAAATGGATCAAAACATACGTGCACATGCGTATCTGTTTACGTGAGCCCCTCGAGCGAAAATTCATGCAACGCGTAATGACCAGAAAGGCTCAATCAAAACAAAGCTGGCTCAAATAGCTGTGGTACTATTTAAAACCAAATATTTAATGTACGACAAACAAACCTTAACGGCGTTTCTTTCGGGCTCCTGAACTCTAATTTGTAACCATAAATCGCGGCAACGACAAATAGTGCCAACCAGCAGGGAACAAATGCTATAGAAAATTACAAGTCTCTAGTTTGTAACAAACGTAGTAAATAAATGTGATGCGATAAACAACGAGAAGTATGAGTTCCAAAAAAGCAGTTAGTAATGGGTCTATGGTGCATGGGGTAGAAAATGTAACTTTCTGTTTCAGATTTTCTTCAGATCATTTCACGGTGGGCATGTGTTTAGGCAGACGGCTTCGAAGTCAATAAGAAATAAAAACATGTCATGCATTTTCAGCGTAGTTACAATAGCTTGCGCTACTGTGCGCTGGAGGTCTACGTTTTTGAAGAGTTTGAGAGGGATTTAACACTCGCCACCTGAAACAACCCAAACCGTTAGTAAACCAGTCCGGAAGTTGGGGAAGTTGCAGATGTCCCCATTGGTCTGTCGACTGCAATCTATTATCAGTCGTTTGCATTCTAATCAGTGCACACATCCCAGCTTAAATCTGACGAGTTACTGTAACCGCCCTAAATCGAATGTGAAGTGCCGACCATAGGGACTACTTTCACAAGAATATCGCGCCGGTGGTTGTGTGCCCGTGTTCAAAAGAGTTGAACTGATCCCAGACCAGAGCAGAACAAATCCAATGAATTCCATTAAATTTTAACCATCGACAACAACACGGGTAGCAAAAATTTGATTTCTGTGCATCACCCTGAAATCGGAGACAGAGAGTTTCGCAATGCTGATTCCTTTACAGACGATCAGATATTTTGCAACGCCATTGGCCCAAGTTTCGATTCCTGATTAATTGAATTAAGTCCCAGGATGATCGCAATGAGATGGATAACACAATGCTCCTGATGAAAGACATCACCTCTTGTCTCGTTTCATTCGCATGTGACGAAACCACCCCAATGTATACGTAGTGCCCCACAAGTATGAAAGATGACCGGAATATTCGGGTGCCAGTTTCATGCTCGCTTTTTGTCATCGAAGAATTCTGTATGAACCCCCCTGGCCATAGGTTTCTCCCGTTTTTCCATACATCCCAATCTTCAATCCTCACTTCAATTATCCCTTCGTGACAATCTACGGACTCTTGCACCGCAGTTTTTACTCAACTACATCTTAGAGATTATACGGAGTATAAATATGAACAGCACTACAACTACAACGGCATCTGTCAATTATTTTTTTGTTCAGGCGTAATACTTGTGAGTGTGGCTGATAGATAACCGTAGAAAAGAAATGCCACAATGAATTTCTAGGAAAGTAAACCTTAACAGAAATAAGCATCAACTGGTAGTGCAGTGCGCGTCAGTGATTCCAAAATAACATCCGAAATTTGCACTCCACTGGTTCTAACCACTCGCAGCAGTCGTCACGAGTAATGCCACAACTTTGCAAGCTAGCTTCAGTTGATTTGCCTCTTTTACTCAATGTGGACGAAGCGCAGTGTATCAGAAAAACGAGAAGGTAAGAATTTCGACAACTGGTAAATTGCTCGGGCCCAAGCACAAGTCACCTAATGCAATAAAAATTTTAACAGGTAATTTTAAGACAACTGATTCATGGCTATGTTGATGGTCAAACTCTTCCGCGTCTTGCTTTGATCTTAGAACAAAAATTTCTATCTTCGACAGCTTCAGATTTTGACTCATCATGAAACCAGCTGCATGCATACTTTTACTACCAGAAGAAATAAATACATTTTTCGTAGGTTGTCCTCGTCAGATTTTTTGCAGAGTTGCTTTCCTTAGGCCACATCGATTTAATTTGCATATCAATTCATTCCCCTGATACTTTTACATCATATATGAAGTTAAAGTTAAGTCACTATGATAGCCGTGAATCCAGGTCACAAATCATACTTAACAGACCTCCTTCTGAGGAATAACAGCACTGCATATTTTGGCGTGACCCATTGAGAGGGGATATGTGTTGCTTTATTTTTGCTTATTTACGCTCTATCACATTTCTAAACGGTTTTGTGTGTACTGGACCTTCAGTTTTTTATAATATACCAATTTCCAAGATAAGCTAGAACCATGCCAGAGTTATTCGGATTCATTTCAACCATACCTCTGCTGGCTCATTGTAGACCAGCGCACATTTAGTCAGTTTACCGTACGGGAAGTATAAAAGACGTCCTCAAGTACGATGGAGTACTTTTTAGGCCCGGCTAACGTACCTGGAGTCTGAATAAACCAGTTTGATGGTGCTTCCAAATGGTCTTAAGAGATTCTCCAGTAGCTTTGGCGTAAATCCAAAATGATGTAGGCGACCGCATATTTCGTTTCTGCAACTCATGGAATAAAACTCACCTCCCTGGACTTACTCCGCTCCATCCTCAAAACAACTGTTATAATGTCAGAATTTCATGCGATACATCGATTTCATGCAAGCCTGGACAAATCGTTGTTCGGTGTCGGTCGGACGTGGAGATGTAAGAATGTAAAAAGACAATGTTATAGTGCTCTATCATGCGCGTTACACAGCGACCGACGAGTGTCCCAAAATCCATATTGCGATGACTTCCAATCAAGTGAATCTTGAGCATAATATATAGCGTCGTGGCATAAAGGCAAACCGAACTAAGTTGCAATACATCGCACATAATCCGATAATAAACTTGTATTTTATATGTATCTTATACATGCAGGACCCATAACCGGTCGATCTATTTCCACCCTTCTGGTGAACAGCTACTCAACCTGGATTTCAGTCCCTACTATGGGCTACGGAAATGTAAAGAAAAAAAGTAAATCAAAACAACTGCGCACCTGATTTTCATCTGAATCGAAATGACACTAGAAGTCGAATGTTACGTGGAAGCGAAATTTTGGCTTTTGACGTCGAGTTTTGTTTATCCCGTATGCATGTGGATTTTTCGTTGCGCAATTGCGCGCCTAATTATGTTCAGTCAAACATAAGTCATAATTTGAATGCCTAGAAGGTTTTATTGATCATGCACTTATTTCATATGAGGTGAACAAAAAGGGACGAACAAGCACATTTCCGGCGACGATGCTTATCACCTTGTGGTGTGAGATGCATTACAAACGACAAACAGTGTAAAATGATATTAATGTGTGTGCATATATGTAATGTGCCTGTGTTTTTGTGTATCGATACACTTATGAGTGCATGTCCATCCATGCAAATGTCTCTTTGCATACGAATGTAAACTTGCTTGCGAGAATGCACGTAGATCCTAGGCGCCAACATGGCTGGACAAATTCCTAAGGAATTCAAATGGTTTTCAAAAATTACTCCGGCTCCATCAGGCCGCTTTGTATGTGTATTGTTCAAAACTGTTTTGAATGCAGAATGGCGAGCAGGCTTTCTTTTTGGGGATTCATGGTCACGTTATGGCATCAGGCTGATCATGGCTAACACCGACGAGAATAAGACATGAGACTGACGGATGTAAGTGGATAAGTCAGCAGTGGAAACGTATACAGGTGTTCCACATCCAACTCGAGATGTTTCAAAGTACTTGAAACTTTTTGTTAGCAGTTACTCGTTAATTAGTTTATGGAAACGGCATCTCCACTAGTAATGCAGCGATCGCAATCTAAACGTCAAGATAAACATTCGGAACTGTATAAATGGATATTATTAGGCCAAATGTTCTCTCCTGAGCCCGATACTGGAAGAGGACGAAGATGGAACGACGTTTGCAGTGCTTTAGACTACCCTGCTTGCCATGTTGTGAAAACTTAAACTCTGCCAAGGTTGCATTTTATCTTTTGTCTTTCATCTTTTACTTACTTTTACCAGTGGAATGATAGTGCACATCATTATTCCGGAAAATAATCACTGCCAACTTAGAGCTACTAAGTAGGGAAATTGACCGGTGGTGAGAGGATTCGAACCCGCAAGCTTGAGGTTGAGAGGTGGGCCCGTTGACTACCGTCGATTTGAAAAACTTAGTTTCTGATGAATCAGTCTTCTTCTGGTATGCAAAACCAGTAGCAAAGACGAATCATTTGTCGTATGCGACTAATGCTCAGGGGTTCTGAATTCACTCTCTGTGATATGACGAGAAGCATTCTGTGGACTCATCGATCACACAAATTGAATGCTGGTTGATTCATACAGAAATCTTGCTGTGACAATTAAATTGCCAAATGTCATATCTTTGCGAAACTTGGGTGGATAACCACTGATCCTTAAGTGAAATGTCCGAACACCGTTCGATATGGGCTCATAGGTTATTTGGGAGAGCACACTCTGCACAAACATGTGGGTTCGGAACCCGCAGCATTCGAAGACTCTTCACAGTTAGACCAGTTCCATACATACTCAGTGACAAGTAAGTTCTTCTGAAACGCTAAGGTGCATGACCGAAAAACATGGTAACACGAGCAGTTTGATTTAGAACAAACCGTACCTTTCTAATCCCTCAATCGGCATCAAAAGAGCCGGATAACCGAACTCACCATTTGGCAAAATAATTGGGTATTTTAAATGCGTTTCTAACGTTCCCGCCGGATCGCCTACCTATTTTGACCAACAGCTTGTGAACCTTCCATCATATGCCGTTGCAGTTGCTTTAGAAGCTTCAGTTGCACTATGTCAGTCATTAAAATTTCGTCACAATATACGTTTGGTTGACAGAAATAACTATCTAACCTTTCGGAAGTCCCTGATATAACTGACATGTTGAAAATTATAGTTTACCAATTCGCAGATCACCTCCGTGTAGACAGCTAGGCAGAACGATTGCATATCTCGGTAGTTTGCGAACCCTCAATATAGAAGCAGTCAAAAAGTTAGTTTTACCGAATTGGTGGTTGCGACGTACACCTTTATTTGTTCGATCGTGACCAAGCTGCTGATATTGCAATAGTCGACTACGAGTACCCCGAGGTTCGATTCCCATCATCTTGGAAAACTTACGCATACGTTAGCCTTCATTTGGCTAGGTTCTTTGCCGAAAATAGTCTGAGGTTTTGGCCGGTGACTAAATAAACCGAAATGTCTCCCTTAATAACAGAAACATTGAAGGGATAAATATGGTGATGATGATCTGCGCACCTATGATGATGCCAATCGGAAACCGACAAGACGTTCAAGATTTTTGTGCGCATAAACAGTGATGTTAGTATTTGAAAGCATTTAATTATTAAAAATACATTAAAACCGTGCCAAAAATTCAAGAAATATCGTAAGATCAAACTGCTTTCATTTCCATTGAGGTAAAAAAGCAGCTTTGATTGTGCTTGAGATGCACAAAAGAAGGGGGCGAAGAAGATAAAAAATGGAGACGGAGACTAAAGCACAACAAAATGTTGGCAAGGAAAAAAGGCTGCTGATAGAAAAGCCAACACACGGCAGATTTATAACTGTCTCGCAACGATATCAAGCATGATCTATGCCGGCATGAGTATTTCTTATCTACCCCCAAAGCTACACACAACAACTAAGTTCCGGCAAGCTGCACCGATAACGGCCATCCAAAATCCTCAGCAGCCCACTCCCGTCTATCTCCGGAGCCCTTTAACGCCACATAATACCTAAACAAGCATGACTAAAGTGTCTCGTCATATAATTATGTCTAATCAAAACAGTTGCAAGCTCATATCGAAGTAACATTCTTTCATAGTGATTTCAGCCATTGTGTGTCTGTGTGTGTATGGATGGGTGCAACTGTTATGGTTATTTGCGACAGACACTTGCATGTGTGCTCTCCCGCACACCAGGGAAATGGAACTTCAAAGAATGGAGCTGCTTGGTAGCAACATCAATCAGTGGATAGCATGATACAAACAAACTACTGAACAAATAGAAAGACCATGCAAGAGCGTGGCATTGGTTTGCGTCTAATAGGGAAGTTCACTTCAAGCTATCCGTTGCAAATTTTCGGTAGGAGGCAAAATGAAGTCTACAATCTTTGTTTTAAACGATATTTGTATCAAATGTGTGGCATCAGAATGGGTAATCGGGATTCAAGAAAAAAACTACGAAATGAGGTTCCCAGGTACCTGAAACTCTCTTCCCCAGACATCCTTACACTTGTGCATTCCATATATATATATATATATGTATATATAAAGACTCCTGTTATCCTTAGGGTTCTATTAATTGCGAGATCTGATGAAGCATCACCAAACATCATGAATTTGTTTGACATTTTCTCATCATATTTCTTTGTAAAGCCATTTATACACAAGTGACCTTGGTGGTCTAGGTACGTGCACCTGAACTCGAAAATAAAATGTTACTGGGATGTAAAGAAGTTTACAAATGTTATCCTAGTTCGCATTCACAAAGAATAACAACCTCGTTTGCCCAATAAAAGCACTTATTTTATTGGGTGTTCTACCGACGATTAAGACTGCATTTATTACTTTGGGTATTTCGTATTGACTGGGGTCAAATAATCCATGGTTGATCGAGAACAGAATCATCCTGGTTTAAAAAGAATCTTGGTTTATATCAAATTCAACGCTGAATCAAGGTCATTCAAGTGCGCTGCTCCAAACGCCTACATTGTTATCTTGGTAATGATAAAGTGAGCGAGAAGCCGTAAAATCTGTTGATAATATAATGTGTAGAATAAAGAACTGATTGGAAAACCTAGATCAATTTAAAATTTTGTGTTTTTGCCTTCCCAACCATTTGATCCTAGCCATTTGCGTCATATTCAGCGCATGAACCATGCCAAGAGCATTGCTTTCATGGAGAAAATCACTTACATTCGAAAGTGACCCCAGATTTTACTTATATTCCTTTTAAAATTTTACAACATAAGTTCTTTTTTATGACCCCAGTGCAGATTGTAACCGCTATTTCATGCATTACCATTCGAACAGAGTGGAACAGTGTTTAAACGCTCTAAGCGTCAGCGGATACGGAGTATGGATTGGTCGCGTAAGAAAACAAAGAACTTAATTACCGTGCTGAATAGCAGGAAATTTAGGGCGTCCTATTTTGTCGACCCGTTACCTTTATTGATGGATTTATAGCATGTGGTGAACTGCAGAATGGGCATTTCTAGAGGGGACATCTTCGAAGACCTTACTCTGCCTTCTTATTCCCACCAAAGTTGTTTAGTCCCGCACGAGTAAAATGAGAAAAGTCTTAGGAACTGATTAAAAGGGAAGGAAAATTTTTTGGGGGAAATTTTATTGCTACAGCGGCGAAGACATTTCCTTGATACTAAGAAGGAAAGCAACATAAAGAAAGGATCGTGCCTCCGAAAGGGGCAAGTTATTCTGAGTAGTGTGAATTTCTTTCTTTTTGAAGTAAATCGGATGAGAACAGTAGGCTACAAAGATAATCCACAGCCTGAATCCTAATTTCGAACAAAATGTTTCTTGTTTTGGCGTGATAGTTTTATGGGCCTTCTAACTGATGGGTGTTAATGTAGAAATATTGAAACTTATTCGAGAATGAAGTAAAAGCTATTTCATGCTGAAGTTGCTAGGGCCATATAAAAATTATGAAACAACTGCTGAAGAATAGTAGCAGGCTCATCGGTTTTTATTTCTAACTGACGCTGAATTACTGGAAACGGATTTGTCACATTGTTGTGGATCAATCTCACTTTGTTCACCCTAGCAGGCTCGTAATGCTTCACGGGCGAAATATATTCATGGTGGCATCGATAAAAATTCCAACCTATTTGTTCGTTAGATAAGTCCAAAGATTGCGGTGCATTATTGAGAAAATTTGACAATTCTCGCCGAATGAAGGAATATGAATTCATGTATCTGCCATTTGTGTTACTGGTTGCGAAATCAGTGTGCATATAACGCTTGCTGTTGTACTCTATAAATCTATATATAGATATAGATATAAATATATTTATAAAGAGAGACAGATCGAGCTCCCCGCCCTGAAAAGCAGATTCTTTTTATTACCGAATGCTGCCTGGCAATGGCAGTTGGTTGATTTTGAAGGCATTGATTGTAAGATTACGATGCTGTAACTGTTCTTCCATTGCAACCGGATCCAGTCGGCGTATCTTAACTGATTCCCAAGGTTCTGAAATATTTAATTTGAATTTTCAGGCACTTTTATTGCTCATGGTGTCAGCAGCATTCTGCAAACAGTATAAGCCCACTATTAAAACGGATATAGGACTGGCCGTAAACTTTTCTAGATAAGTGATTTTGAAGGCCGATCAATTTTCCCAAAATCTGGAAATCACGTACAAAAATACTTCCGTTCTTGAGTGGAAAACACATAACAAAAGCCAACAGGGTACTGCAATTTCTACTAACCAATAACAGTTTGCATCGCTTCTCAAGTTTAATCTCTATTCACCAACATTTTGAGTTATTATTCAACTATATTGCCCGCAAAGCACTTTGGTGTGATTATGTACTTCCGCTACATGACCATTATTGGTGTTATCGTACAAACCATCAGATATGCATAGCTGTGAAATGTTAAACGAGCTTGTAAATAAACTTTAACGTAATTCACTGTCTAAATAAAATGGCATGGTAAACTAGGGTACGTCCTCGATAAGTGGGATTACTAGTCAATAAAGCAGTAAACGAGTGCGCAAAGTGCTCCCGGCGCACCTAAGAAAATCTACCTTATGAGTAATCGAGTACTGCCCAAACGTCCATTTTCGACAACCTTGTAATTTTTCTGCCAGCAACATGCGACCCGAATGCCGAACCCAGTGATCAGAAACTCACGAATACCAACAGCTTAAGCTAAGACCAACACAAATTGTAGAATCACTGAGAACAGAATACAAATGATGGTCTATTGTGCACGAAGTCTGTATACTGGTCAGAATCTGGACGAATTCGACTATTTTTAATTTGCATCTGCCTAGCAATGTGTTGATCGTCTTTCTTGTACAGCGCTATCTTCATTGGGCGCCTAGTATTGCAACCTACCGATGCAGTGTCCGTCCCCAGTGAGTCTTCCGTGCCATGTGGTGGCAAGCGGTCGAGCAAGTGCTATCAATCATGCGAAATTTCGTTTTGCCTACTAGAAGCGAGCTTAGTAGTCACTTAGATGTATCCAGATCCAAACGAACAGCAAAGCTGTGACGGATTCTCCGGATCACTCACCGAAAGTCGTTTCGGCCGATCGGTGAAATCCTTCTGGTGCAATACGAACGTTTGACTGATTTTAAAAGCGTACAAAAACGTTACTTATTAGCACCAAATTTCTTTTTCCCGGAAAAAAGATTGGCAAACTAGCCCCATCTCCCATTATTTCTGACCAGAGCAGTACAAAACAGAACTGCAGGACTCGTCAATTAAATTTATTCCTAGAATACTCAGATGGCAAGTTTCAAGCTTGAGCACTTTTACGAAAGACCCCTGCACGCAAAATGTAATCACAGAAGTTCTCGAGCTTCCCATTCGAGGATTCTATAGATGACCGTGTCCGAGAACAGCTAGTTAGATATAATGAGATCCCTCTCTTAGTTGCATCCCCTCCTGTCAATTCACGCATACATCGATGTGCCAAAATGACTGAGGATCACTGCGATCAGACTTGAAGGAAAACCTGTCTCTAGAATGTGCTTTGTGCGATTTTTCGAGAGTAATCACAACTAAGTAATAACGATAAGATGATCCGTTAATTTGAATTTTGTGCTGGACGAACTCCACTGCACACGTCTCAACGGCAAGTAATATAAGAAAGAAGACGGATTAGTCGCACGTGATCGTAGTTGACTGGCTTTGCCTTGGTGAAAACCGGCGGTGGATTAGACTGTGCAACTGAGTGCAGTAGCTGATCATTCTTTCAACCAACATCAGCCAAGCACACATTATCCTTTTCAAATATTTTCGTACCCTCTTCGGTAATCTGTGGAGATAGCGAGACCGAATGGCGGACAAAATGGAGTACATCTTTCTATTATTACGAAATCCAGCGGCAGAAAAAGCGCATAGTTGGGGCGACCATTCAATTGCTGGAACACTTTGGGCAGATTGTTCCTCTATTCGGTGAAGAATTTAAACTCTATCCTAGGAAATTAATAAAGCAAATAGTTCATACCTACATCAGTGGTTAATTCCTAATTATGTCTTCAGTGATTCACACAGGACAGCATATAGAACGGGACCCATCAGCAGAAAAATCTACAGAGTAGTACTGATTTTCGTGCACCGATTTCATCCTGAATTACAAAGAATGTACTCTTGTTTTTTCACCCAGGCGACACCGCTGACCGACGATTGCATAACCCTGACGACAAAGGTGAACGCAAATAATCCTGCTTTTCCGTAACGGTTGACCGTTTAGGTCCCAAATAACAGGCTTTCAATGACACTATAAAGTTTTCTCTTCTGTGAAAGTTTATCGCGGAGGCAAACTAAATGTAAAAGGCAGTTGGTACAGTCCTTTGGAATTCACTGTTTTTACCGTCGACTTGTATCTAGTACTCGCATGTTCCGCTAGGAGGTAAAGAAATGCGAAAATCTGGTAGCTTCCCGTTCAAGGCACGCCAGGGAATTACCGCATTCAATACCAGATACCCGAATGTAGTATTATTATATTCAATCTTTCCCAACTTCGCAGTGTGTGCCAAGCAAACCAGATATAGCCGAATGGGTAGAGGTATGTAGGATTCGAGTGAAGAAGGAAAAGGAGGGAACGGCATTTTTCATTTTGCATCGCTGTGCACAGCTCGTTTACTCAAGGTAGGGAGTGAGAAACAAAAAAGATGGATGCGAGAATTGGTTTGGATAGAAGGCAGAGAATACCGGAAGATTCCGTGGACAACTAACCAGGATAAATGTAATAATACAGCTCCTTGATTTATTTATGGGCACAACACCGACGGAAAAGTAACTGACTTTCTTGGGGATTCACAACTAAAGCTTTTAGGTGTCCAAATCTTAATAAACAAAGTGGTGAGACGAAGCGGATAGCCAGCAGCCCACTTGGAGACGACAAATGACTGATCAGTCCACACACCATTTGATTCGAGCGTCCTGGATGCTCAGTGCACCTTTTAGTCGAAAATGTCCACGAGCATAGAATTGTATGCCTTACACGCCGTCCGTGGTTAGCTCAGAAACAGCATCCAACCACTTCTCCCAAGGTGATCAAAGGCCTCAGCATAGTCGGTGATGCGTGTCTCAAGCTCCGAGTTGGCTACTCCCCTTGACCCCCCGCCTCTCCCTTCAAATAGCTCTTAAATGAACGCGCCACTTTGAGGAAATATTACGCAACGCTTCCTAGTAGGAAAAGTGTTTCTATTAAAGTGCGAAAACGATAACAAATTCCTGGTATTTTCCATCGGCTTGACTGGTCTTTGTAATCAACCTAAGGGAGGTGGCTAAAATCTGATTCCAAACCAATCATGGATAGCGTACCAAGTATATGACTGCATGCTCACCGGCATCTATGGAGAAGAGGTGCACAGGGCACCCAGGATTTCTAGCCCCATCCGAAGGACGTATGAACTGAGATATCAGTCATCGGTCCCAATGGGCAACGTCACCCTCAGATAGTTCTACTGCCTTGTGAGTAAGTTCATTTGGTCATAGGCTCGGAGTAAGGCCCCGTAAGTCATCCCCTACTTCAGTTTGAGCAACCTGGTAGTGCCAAGACCATGGAGGAAGCATGCATTCCGTTGGATCGTTGATGACGTGGAGATGGAAGAACCAGCATACGTACTGATCTCTTCTATCTTTGGTCATGATTTCAGTGACACAATCAGCACACGGATTTATGAAAAATAACAAAAACCTCTCTTATAGGAATTACGAAAGATCATGCAAACCAGTGGGGAGCGTCAGGCATTCCCCATTCACCCTCACAATTTGGTGAAAACATATCCGCCACGAGAAAGCAGTAAGAGGAACTCTCTTGGTAAAAATTATCTGAGGCATGGTTATTTGGAGGCATCTGTTCAGACGGGACAAATCTCACTCAAAACGGAGACATCAACACGCGGTAGGACGACGACAACAGAAAAACGGATAGTTAGTGCTTCTGAGGACTCCGACAATCTGATTTGTCCCGTCCTCAGCGTTCAATTACGCAATCAATCAGGTTAGTAAGCGGGATGATGACGAATTAAACGTGTTCAGCTCGAATGACCTCAGAGTCCGCGTTCCATAATTCTGCAGCTGTATTTTGAAGAGTCAAACAACAACTCGTTAAACCAAGAACATCCACACTTCATATTGAGCAATGACAATCTCATTCGGTGTGTTTATCAAAAGTGAGCAGATGTTATGCACTTGAGCTGCTTATGGCCATTGAAGGATTCAGTGTCAAATTTCCTGGATAGTATTTCCAAGATCATTGCAGACATTTATTCCCTGGTCGGAGATATCGTTGCTACTGTAAGTGAACTGAAACGACAGGTTTGTGTGAAGAAAAGCGAAGAATTAAGTCTGTCCGCGACCGATTTCGTAGACATAAGTTTGCAGTTGTGGAACACTAGAAAAGCAGCACAGCAACTCACCGGGCTGGTAAGTTTATGGCATCGTTTCACTTGTCTGTCTTAAACGAACCAAATTATCTTATAGGATTTCAGAACACAAACTGAAAAACCGTGCACTGTAAACTTTAAAAAACACTAAGCAGCTTAAGTGCACGATACCTAATCGGTGGTGGCAAACTCCGTGCTTTAAACAGGCTGTCCATGTGATGAGATACCAGAAAACCAACCCTCACCGTGATTCGCTACCATAACCGTGAGCTGCAAAAGCGGCCGGAATTTGGAACTAGCCCCGGCCTTCTGTTGCATCGTAAAGGGCAGTTTGGTTGGTAATAGTTCCGCCTATTCATAATTTGTTTATTTGAAAGGATGGAAAATAAAACAGCGCTAGGATTTTCGTATGTGATCTGGTCTCTTTGGTGAACATGTCAAACGATTAGGTCGATTCTGTGCAAGAAAGAGGGACACCTTCAACAAGACTGGAATGTAATAGTCAATTCTGAAGCGCAACTACACGACGATGTCCTCCTCCTGTTGTGAAATAGTTAGCAAGCTAATCACTCGAATCTCATTTAAATCATTAAGGACGTGAGTTGATGATAAGTCCATTTAAGATTCACACGGTGATTCATCAGAAGTTTATTGCCGGTCAGGTAGTGTTCACCTTCACAATGAAGTTACAAAGTCCAAATATGTGGGGGTCGTTATCAATAGTGTATTTCGCATGGGATCGCGTGCTTTCGAGGAAATTTTGTTCGTCGATCCGTGTGCAAAACATGCTACATCAAAAAATTCAACAAATTAGCCGAAATCATTGAAAAAGGCATGCCTTTATTTTGCAACAGGACAATGGAAGGAGTCTGAAATATTCCTCAAGCCCAAGATGATTTCGTTCGCAACTATACATTAAACTTTTGTAAGTGCGCTTTGCGAACACCGATGTCGATGAGAATTGTTGCGCGCGCGTCGCCCAAAACATTTTTCACTGGATATAAATCTACCCAAAGTTCCCAACTACTACAAATCGACTCAGTAGCCTAAGTGAAAATATGTACATCAAGCACAAGAGAAAATGAGTATATTGGAGAGACCAAACTGCAGGTGCTAAATGCAACCAGAAATCCTATCCTCTTTTAGTGTATGGCATTGCACCAGCTTATCTATGTACAAGAGCATGGAAAAAATGAGATCTGCTTTTGCACAAACGACTGATGGCTGGATGATCAATCGGCACCATCGATTGGAAATTGTCGCAACAAATCAAAATGAGTCTCCAAAGTAGGTTCTGACTCCATGGAGTCATCCGACGAAGTGGGCAAAATTTTGTGTTTGTGGGGTAGGTTATGGTCACGTAAAATTTCCAAAAAACGATGATAATCACGTGACTTCCACGGTTTCAGAGAATTCATCAACTGAAATGTGAAGACAGACAGGAACCGGATAAAGAGGTACACAAGCAAAGGGATAAACGCTATCATCACAAATTTTAACAAAAGCACTTTCAGGTAAATTTCATGTTTCACTGGTGAGAAACATTATGTGGAAAATGTTTGGTTCGGTGTATGTACCCGGAGGCTGACAAGCATCCATTACCCAGAATGGCTACGTAGAATTCGAATGCATGAGCAGGAAGATAAAAGTGCAAGATGACCCCCGAAATATTTCAACATCAATTCCAGGGACCAACTGCAGTCATTTAATCCAAACATTATCCAAATTGGTGACAGTAGAGAATTTCGCCATCTAAAATCAATGCCCAAATCGTTATTAGGAAATCATGGGGACATTGCAGTTGTTTCAGCCTTGCTAAGAGTGCACATTCATCGCGCCCGAACTGGGGTGCGAATTCGAGACGACCGATTATGAATCAACCGCCTTAACTATTACGCCAACCAGGTAGGCTCTTAGTGGGTTTTCGAACACGAACAAATGATATACCATCCTTATCTGACATCGGATCATGTAGGCCACAGACCTTTCATCAGATGATCGGCCCGTAAGTGATGAACGTCTTTTCTATAGGATGAAGTCATATTACAAACAGCCATGCAGAACTTCGTTGCTTGATGATTGTAAAAGTAGAGGGGTTTCACACGATTTTCAAAGAATTCGTCATATAACGACCAACTCACCAGGAATAAATCACGCAAGCAGCGTACAGCTCTGCTTCATCCTTGCTGGGGAACGTCGGTGTCTGATTTCGAAAAAGTTCCTACCATTGACTCAGTAGCCTAAAACGACATTCAAACGCTCCAGATTTGTTGACTATGCAAGAGATCTCACACTTGGAAAGCGCATCGAGTTTTCCCGTAAACAACCTTAGATTGAAAACTACGATCTTTATAGCCGTCAGAAGAGTGGGAAAGAATGACAGGAGAATTGCGGAACGGATAGTATGCAGCACTCACTTAACTGTGTTCGGGCGCGGTGGATATGCACTGCTGATGATTCCTAACAAGGATGAAACAGCTGTACAGTGCTTCCGTGGTTTCTTTATGGTCAGTTGGGCGATGATATCACATGGCGAAAACGCAACTTACTTCAGTTCATTTCTCTGGCTGAATTAGAAGTGAAGTCACAACCAGAGGGTCGGTGAAACTCTAAGTCACTCCAGTTTTTCAGTCAGCTGGACCTTCATCAGTCAACATGAGAGCGTAACCATGACTACATTGTGAAGTTCACTACTGATTGTGTCCATGGCAAGCTTACAAAGTCAACATTTGTGCATGCTTACATTTCTAATCACTTTCTTTACCTTGCCGTAACCGGCACTGACATATTTTGGTCTACTGAAGGCCCATTTAAAAATGTTGGTCAGTGGTTTTGAGACAACTAGGCAAATGTTTGTAATTCCCTTGCTTCTTCTGAGAAGCAGATACGAGTATTTATTTGGAAGTGGAGAACAAAATCCCCCTGATACACCGACCTCTCTATATGTAAATTTGATGGAGAAAATCGATGTTGTAGAATTCGATTCGGTTGTTATTTTTGGCCAATCTCTCCTGGACTCTGAAATATCCCTAGATGGATCCTCAGAGGAAGTGTACAACACTCCCTTGTCGAATTATGACACAGTCTAAACGACATGGTCAAACCAAATTCCATATAAGTAGTCTCAATCCAGCATCGACTTATGGCTGAGGTGAAGGCATTGTCCTCTGCCCTCTTCCCTGTGTTCGAGTTTTTCCAGGTTACGCTGCAGATGAGGACGCTCGAACTTAAGCCTATTACCGGCCGAACGATATTTGACCCCATATCCACTACCCTATTGACTCCAACTAATCAGTTCCAGCATCTCCTATTTCTACTTACTGGAATACCTAGAGCACTCATTTATCCAGATGTCAACTAACAAAATGAAAGTCCTTTTCAAACTTTTCAATTCATTTCACATTCGTCCCAATTTGTTCGTTTTTTCCGTTTCATATATATTCGCTAGCATTACGATAATGGTTTCTTTTCGTCTGAAGGTCTATGTATAAATTTATAAGGCTACAAATATAAATAAAAAATTCCAGCGAAAATGAGATCATTTGTAAGATATTGGGATCCGAAGGGAAATCCCAAAGGGTTTGAAAGTTGATTTTTTGGTGAAAAGATTGTTCTCATAATCGAGCCATACACAAGTAAATTGTTGCATTGGAACATGTGGTGTTCACGATCACAAACAGGCTTCGTTGATGCAGACTGAGCCAGCCAGTAAAAGGGACAGAACCGTAGCTGTCGCATGTGATCGAATAGGGCTTTTTAGACTTCCACAGTCTATGGGATCTATCAGTCGAATGATGAGCATGTCTAGTGAAACTACCAAATGCCGTGGATAGTTGCACAGCTACATTCGAGATCCTACCGGTTTTACGTGATTATTCATAGCTCTTTTCCGTCTGTTTACTTCTTATGTTCTCGCTGACTTCACTCTCAACGAGACGATCATTGAAAATGGGGATCAAAACTGGGGCACGAAAGTGAAATCCTAATCATTTTTGGCAACAACTTAACCTGTTCTATTCACTAAACCACAAGCGTGACTGAAATACCCACTTTCTTCATTGCTAACTATGATGATGTGAGGTGTCTCAATCCGGGGGATGTGTGCCAAAAAAACTATAACACTATGTGACTATTTTCTCGTGTACGGATCACTCACTCACCTGATACGGTGTCCCGTAGACATACATCATTGGGCAATGCGCTGGATTTAGTCGAGCTAAAATCCTCGATGCAGTTGGCCACTGACTATCCAAACCTGAATGACCACCGTCCAACCAGTACATGGAGTCCAGTGTGGACAAAAGTTCTTGTGTGAATGGACTTGGGCCAGGAGATAAATCCGGTTTTCTGCTGAAATGCGTCGAACAGTAAGCGAGTTCGTACAACATCTGAATCAGGACACAACATCCTTTGCTGAATCCGACCAGACAGAGTGGGGCACGAAGCTGTGTACAATAGTTTGGACTAACAGTGCGCATCTGGGACAGTGCAGATCTCAGGATCCTATTCAGCTGTTCGAGAGCACCACATTTATTTAATTCAAAGCCTATTCTGGGTACTGTGTGATCGTCGAAAGGCAGAAAATTCGTGTAGGCAGCAAAACATCGTCGAACCCAACGCGAAGGGCGAATCACCCAAACGTGTGGATTGGGCCACCGGGAATCTGAAGAGCTGAAGCGGCTGTGTAACAGTCGGGCTGTGGACTCCAAATTCCACTTGATATATTCACAACCTTCAGCATATTTAGCCATCTCTGCTTTGAAGTCCTTGATCAGTGATCACGGGAGAAGTGAGTATGGAAAATGGGCAAATTCTTATGGTTCTTCATAGAGTGAAGTTAGTAAAGAACGGAAAGTTAATGCACATATTCACGGTGTACTAAATGAATCCTTTCAATGAAAGACAGTTTAATGAGGTCCTTGCTTCGATTTTATGCTCGATAATAAACCACTTTAGTCTATTATATATATTCATATATATTTACACATATGTTCATATATAACCGTACTTTGCACGAACAACTCATATGCACACACTCCCCAGTGAACGATGATTGATCAGATTGACACATGCGGACTTCATGGTACAGCGGAAAAAATTTATAAACACAATCGTCGATGATGACCAATTTTCGTGCATTATATTGTGGCAAACTATTTCTAATCTTGACTAGCACTGCCTGTTACATATTGGTCGGAATATTCCTTCCTTATTCATCAAACGTGACTAGGGAAACCGGCATTCATAAAATTAATGTATGGACTGCTATTACCGCCTTTGTGTACTTACCACACCCAACAGTTTACAGAGGCGGATTTTTTCTCGATTTTGCAGAACCAGTCTTATCTAAACTCGCTGCGTGCGCTTGGAATCAAATGAAACAACCAACCCATTAGATGATCGATGTGTGTCTGGGCCGACGCGTATTAAGAAGTTAGAAGTACTATCCTGTTGACTCACACTGGTGACATAGTCTCTGGATAGGTTAGTGCTCTTCTTAAACAAAAGTCCAATGGGCCTGAAAAGTTGTCTGTAAGCCCATGGAACGATTCTGCTGTTAAGATCGGGTGGCCAACCCACCTATGCTGATAATACCACTGACCGGTATAGAAATTATGCGATCAGACCGGGAAACGACATAATGGGGATAATAATAACCATACACGCATGTGAAACGACGGGAGAAAATAGATTTAGGATAAAAAATTTGTTAGACGGATGTGTTAACAGGATAAGCTAACCAATATCAAAATAACTGTCGCTCGTCTTATATCCCCGACTGTACTTCACCGTTCACTCGCTTGCACGCTTCATAACCAGATTTCTTGTTCGCATAAAAAGGCCGAACGGATACTCATCGTTGGTATACTCACTAAGGGTTTAAGGATACGATTTGCCGTGTTGTCTGGATTTGTGCTTGAACAACGATGTTGTCATAGTGCTGTTAGAATACGAGGAGAGAATTCCACAGCCAACGCTGATATTATGCCTAGGTTGCTGAGGCAGAGAGTTTGTTTCTTTCAGAAGGAACCAAACCTGAATAACTAGAAGTCCTTAGGACATTCATCACGGGTGGTTCCAGATTGACTTCAAGGCTGTGATACGGGTAGAAGTGGTCAGCAAAAATACATAGAAACCTTAACTAGTTGAATGTCGGGCGTAGGTCCAGCTAGACTACCGAGGTCTGGACCCACGAGATCCTGGAAGCATTATGTGATATGGTCAAGCACCGCGGTGGCTGGAATGAGTGCAGTCTCAGTCTCTTCGTCTACGTGATCCGTCTACGTATCGCATTTGTTCTCCCGTCTGCTATTTTCGTTTGCCTTGTTTGGAATGCCTCAGTATGGTCGAGGATGGGTGGTTTTAGGCTTTGAGATGGCTGCTCATCTTGAACTTCCCTTGAAATGCTTTCAAATAACTCAAATAACCTCTACTAAGGAAGGTTTTTCGACAAACTGCAAGGATGAAGGAGAATTCCTGGCATTCTCCATCAAGTTGGTCGGACTTTGGTAGTCCGTGTAGGGAAGATGGCTGGGCCCTGATTGCAAACTAGCCACGGGCGGCATACCAAGTATATAATTCCATGCTCACCATCATCCATGACGAAACGGTGTACTGGACACCCAGGATATCCAGCCCGTCCGGAAGACCCGCTCTCCAACGGATTAAGATAACCACAAGTCGACTTACTATCTTCTAGTTTAGATCGTTCGATTGTAAGTTCGCATTAGGGCCCCATAAATCAAATGTTCATCTCGGTTTGGGCAACGCGGTAGTATCAAGCGCAATGACAAGGCATAGGTCGTAATGGATAACCGATGTTGTAAATGTAGAGACCAAGAGAGATACCACGTGCGGTAGACTCTGCATATCGTTTATTTTTGTCTGTGCTTCGCCCCGCTATTTTCCTTACTGGCCGTGCTTCTGACGAAACTTAATCGTTCGTTTGAAAACCAGTCTTCATTCGACAAACAAACGCCTGTTTTGATCAAGCTGTTACGGAACAATAAATGTTTACACAACACAAAAATGACCCCTAGGCCAGGCAGGAGCGACCAAAACTAGAGCACATGGGCCCGGAGTTGGTGGTTTCCAGAACTTTAACTAAATTGAGACAGTCACAATCAGTCCGATTAGCAACGTAATGCAGTCGCTATTTCAAACAACCGCAGATGTAGACAGTGACGCTATACAAGTGAACATACAAGCGGTAAGGTTAAAACTGAGACAAGAAAAATGAAACTAAGTGGAATGGATGGATATACAAAAAAACTAGATGAATTTACTAATTACCAAACATTTGTAGACACCTAAAGTTTTATTTAGGTTTACACTGGGCATATTGTATCCCACATTTGCAAATCAGACTTCCATGTTGCCACGAATAATAACATTGTCTAGCGAACAATCTCAACCCACTAGAAGTCAAACGAAAAAGTTAGACAACGACGGAACAACTCCCCCCCTCAAACACCAACTTCACAACATTTCGCACGGTGACAACATAGTACACGCACCAATTATCCACCAATCTAGCAGATGCAAATGAAGCATTTAAGACAAAGCGACAGCAAATAAGCAGCTGAAATGAAAAGCATTCAACATGCAAGCATCTCTTATCCACAAATCAGTTGGGCGCCTGTCTATTCAAACTTGAACTCACCTGAAGATCACCACCGAAATAGATTATATTGACAGAGGGTTCTCCAGGAGTACCTGCGAACAGAACATCATTGCACTTGTCAATCGCTGTTCCCGTACAGCCCTTTAACAAAATCACCGGTAGTTTAGAATCCTCATCTGACATTAGGATTAGCCTGAAAGGGAAGGGAAATAGGAATAAACGGTCCTGAGAACGCCAGCACAACTAGTGGATCCCTGAACTGTCTTTGATGAAGACCAGGTCTCATCATGAACACCGTGAAGCAAGCAGAAAATGAACTTTTTGATCAGAGGGTGGGTATCTTTTGCGAAAACGCGGCACTCTTTAGTTAAAATTACGATGTAAAACATCCGGACGGGCAATTCGGCCCGTTGGGTGCGCATATCATAAGTTACATCTGTTGACTTCGTTATCTATTTCTCTTGCCCCCCCCCCTCTTTTTTGTTTGTCATTCCTGCGCTCGCCCTACCGGTCTGGTTTTCATATGAAATGCAATCATTCATCACTTTGTTTTATTACACCAAAGTGACCCCAGAATCCATGGCACAATGCATGGATCATGCACTGTATCATGTGCCTTGTATTGTATTGCACAGACTGCGCACAAAATAATGTGTAGCATTTCAGTCGAAAAAATGTAAGCGTAAAAATAAAGTAGGAAAAAATTTACACTCATCGAAGAATAATCAGAGCACATTATGATAGGTTGCTCAGGAATTCGGCTAAAACACGATCACGGTTCGTCAAAATGCGTGCTAAATACGGGACAGTGGAGTTCCTATAGATATTGATTCTAGAGGGTATGGAATGAAAAGCGGATCATGTTGAAATATGAGAGCAGCACTTGAAAGATCGTTATGCAGAGAATGAGTAGGACCTGAAAGAATTTTGTCAACAAATTTCCTCACATGCAGATAAGTGTTGATCACGTAGATTTAGGAACAATTCAGCTAGTGGTATGAAACACAGGGCTAATAATTGATAGTCCTGGCGAAGAAGTTTTTTCTAAGTAAACCTGGAAAAATAACAGAACAGTAAAGGATTGCAAAAGCATTGGCATGCAAATCGGGAGACGGCACTTTGTTTCACATTGTAGTAACTCCTAGGTATTTCACAGAATCAACCCTGGCAAGAGCATTTGAGTTGATGGAAGACGTTTCGGATGGGTAAGCCGACCGAGAGAGAAAGAACAGACATTTGGAACATTTAGATGCGTTGAAATTGAAACCAGCTGGTGCAGAGAAACCGTAAGCACTAGATAGGTTGTTGGAAAACTTTGAAAATTATCGTTGTTCGAAACGGCATGAGAAGGCAACATCACCAGCATTCTTAAATAGATGACAAGGATAGCTAGTTGATAAGTTGCTAATGTAAGTAGAGAAGAGATACGGTGAAAGAACAGCACCTTGAAGCACTCCTGAGTTGTTAATCAACGGTTTCGAAGTTTTCTCACCAATTTGTGTGCACTGGGTTCGGTTAGTAAAGTGATCAGACAGCCCTGTTAAAAAAGATCTGGAACAAACAAATGTTTCCAGTTTGTGAAGTAGAAGAGACCGTGGGATCGAATCAAATGCCGACGAATATTCCAGAAAGGCGCAACGCACGGATTTCACTGATGCGTTTAAGGACTTAAAAATGTGGTGAATGAGGGAAGCGACAGCATCCAAAGTGGACCTGTTAGTATCCGGACCAAACGACGTAAGGAGTGTATCGAAAAATCGATGCGCCATGTATTGGTTTTTTTTATTGTGAATGATATAATATTAATAACACAGCGTTGTTGGTAGATGTAATGCGCCAACGTTTCGACTACCGTGGGTAGTCTTTCTCAAGGCAAGTTTTACAATCAAATGCTTGCCTTGAGAAAGACTACCCACGGTAGTCGAAACGTTGGACCTGTTAGGTTTATAGGCAAACTGAAATGGGTCGTCAGGATATAAAAAAGAACGCAGGCGCTTAAGTTCAGCACGCTGTGTCAGTTTAAGACCAGATGTTAGAGCGACAGGGCGAAAACGGTTTGCCAAAGCAGTAGAAACGTTAGATTTTGGGATGGGAATAATAGTGACCGGTCTCCAGCAGTCAGGGATGGAAGATGAGAGTAAAGATGAGTTAATTAGAGAAGTGAATGCATCGGTCAGAGCCACAGCACCATGTCTTAAAAGAGCTGAGGACAGACTATCAGGACCAACCGCAGTGGCAATTTTATTGATGCGGAGAAGGTCAAGCACCTCTTCCCCAGAAAAACCTGCAACTGCCACATCGCCAACATGTCCAAATATGACTGCGTTATAATTAGAAGAGCGGATGAAAGCTTGATTAATCCTCTCGTCATCTGCAGAACATCTCGCATTTCTCTCTTCCCACTAGACAGTTGAATGCCTTGCCATAGGAATCGATTGTTGTTACCACTAAGGAGTTGGCTAGCGAATGTATTGTCGATCTTTTTGATCGCAGCCTTTATTCAGGGTGGAGATAAACCGCAGGCTTGAGTTGTTACGGGGTTTGTAGAAGTGCTCCTTGCGTCTTCTTAGAGATTTCAGTTTCTGGGTGGAGATATGGCCATTTGAGACGAATAGTGTTCCTAAGGGACAGCAGATATCAAAGATTGCGTTGGTTGTCTCTTTGAAATGTATGGTATCGTCATTGAGCAGGGGTTCAAAGGAGAAACAGGCAGATGCAAGGGAAAGGGATTTCTGAAGAAGGGTAAAGCCATTGTGTGAAAAGTCACGGAGGCGAACTCGGATTAGATATGTTTGCCTGAAATAATGGAAGGTCGACCGAGAGTATATTCTGGGCCTTAACAGAAGCAAATAATGATCAATACTTGAAACTGAAGCAAGCACTTTAAGGGAAAAGAAATCACGATGGTTAGTGATAACTTTACCTAAAATGGAGCGGCCTCTGGCGGGAGAAACGCAAATGTAAGTCGAATCAAACACGGCTAGTGGTAGAGCAGATGAATGATTGGAATCACCTACAGTAATATGCAGACTATCCTCAAGAAGAAAAACAATAAATACTAGGAAAGAGCCGAAAAAAGGCAATACTGTATTGCGAGCTAAAGGGGGCAACATATACGTTTGTTATGATTGTACTGGTATGGCGAGAAAAGCTAGGATGATACTGTGTCACGAGACAGCCAATTCCGTTTAGCAAGTACGTATAAATAACTTCGGACTTGCCAGACCAGGAGGAGTTTGTCGATGTTACCACATCACCCCCAGTCTTCTCCAAAACTCTGTCCTGCCGATGAAATCTGAAGCCGTCTATCGACACGAGTGAATCAGTGATATCCGGGTTCAGCCACGATTCTTGTATGCAGATGACACAAGTGTGAAGATTGATCAGTGGTTGGAGTAAACAGAGCAGATGTTGGTACTCAACAACGCCGGAATGGACATCTTGGCCGGAGAGGTGCATTTAGGAGCTGCGTGCCAGTCAGCAGGAGTGCCTCTTTTAAATAGCTAAGAAGGTGCAGCAATGCCTGACCCCAGTCCATGTTGAGAAACAATACAGTTTTTAAACAATAATAATTCTCATCGATTGTAGCGGCGAACGAAGACCATAATGGAACCAATCACCCGACAAGAATTCAACGAAATAACGGTGATAGAGTTGCAGTGCAGCCAGTTAAAGAGAGCGTACAAGTCTGAACTTAAGCATTGTTTAGATTGCTTGATTCGGTCCCGTTGCTTGTCCCCTCCTTTGGGTTACCGTTAACGTTTGTGGTTTTATCTTACCTTGCCATTGTTTTTACAATAATAGTAAAGTATTTTATTCCGGACTCGTTTCTGGATCTGTTTTGTTCCGAGCATCGATCAAAAATATGCCGCCACGTATGATGTGTTATATGAATGCATATTTGCCAGGAACATGCTTGTGTTGATGACAAGCAGTAGACGTTTCGCTATTGTGTCTCACCTTCCTAACACGAGAACGATCAAGCGGTCAATCCCACTATTTCATTTCTTTAGTGCTGCATAAATCTTTTACGAAGAAATTCCAGGTCGCTTTTCACGAACCTGTTCCTAAACATACTTGGTTCGCAGTTCCACAGGTTGATTTGATTCCATTGATTGGTATTCGATCTGCAAACAACCAATTTGTTTGCCCCACGCAAACGATCAAGCGGCCACGTTGAGTACTTTTTCTATTCCAACCGTTTTTAGATTTGGCCAGGCTTCCTAGGGCCGATCAATACATCCGTCAAACAAACATAAAGAGGAAATCACTTGTTGTTTTAATTCATTAAAAACGAATGTACATTCGATTTATTGAATGGCACCATTTTTTAATGTTTGGGCTATTTTTTTGTAAATCCTCGAGGCAGCATGAGGCGATCAGTTGGTTGTATACGAGGAGAAACCAGGGGAGATTACCCATAATGTGATATCACCTCTGAATGCTTGTGTATTCTCCTCTATTCTGATGCGATTGTGGGATGCATAGCCGCATTATATGTCACACAGTAGGAATTTACCTGTATTTCTCCAGTCACAATGTGGACGCGCTAGAAACACGGTTTCAATTTGAAGATCGTGATAACCACGTGCAAAAAAGATTTGACATTCGCATTTCGGAAGATCAGCTTCGATCCCGTTGCTCATGAGTTGACAGGATCAGATGTGGAGCTGTCGTTTTATTCTGCAGGTGGTGGGGCGAGGAACTTTACTGAAAGTGCATGAAATGCTGGTGTGCGAATATGCAACCGAATAACCTAAGAGAGAATCAAAGAGAAATCTGCCGTCGCCCCAGAGGATATGATTATTCCGAATGTCGTAATTTTGAAGCAACTTTACAATGAAAATCATCATTGCGGTCGTTTTCAATCGAACATGACACCAATCGCAGTTATTGTGCGCATGCAAACTCATCAGAACTGGCCTAGTAAGATGGGATTAGCATCAAGTTGGAGCCACTTTTCATTTTGGATTTTTGTCGTGCAAGTCGGCCTCGAATGTCTATTCATTGTATTCTAGGTCGGGTGCGGGGCAGCAGAAATCATAACCAAAAGATGTACCAAGGTTAGGAAGTGAAACGGTTGCACCATTTCACTACAAACTTGTCTAATTAGCGTTGAAAATATAAAAGGGAGTACAGTCTCACTGTGGCGGTATCATTTTCCATTTTCCAACGTATTTTAGCTTTCATAATAGCTGGGAAGATGAAATTTCATATTGAGTCTTTCCACATTGTCATGGTAATGATATCCAAAGTGGTTGTTGTACTCTATCCAAAAGTAGAGATACTACGAAAACCTGAGGATATAGACCTCTTTTCGCGGGATGAGAATGACCGTAATTACGGAAAAAGCAAGCGCATTCGATAATTTTGGGACCATAAATGAAAAAAGATGGGCAGCCAAATAAATGAACCCGATGAAAAGAACCGGCTGTTTACATACGGGACCAGCACCGAAGGATAAGAGAACTAAGAACAGTCGTGGTAGTTTTGGAGGAACGAAAACCAAAATATTTAACATTGAAATGACAGTGAAACAACCACCCGGTAGTAAGCAAACGAATGCGGATAGGATGTTAAGGCAGGGTCATTCATCAGATAGATGGCCTTTCGCTTGGCTTGGCAAAGAACAGATACAAAAAGCAAAGTAGGGCTCTACCCGGATGGGAGTGCATCATTCACATGTGAGATGAATCTCGACGAATGTGCACTTATCAATTACACGCCCCTTGGAGTTCTACTGGGACCTATCCCAATTACTTTGAAGTATGCGCTCAACAGACTTTGCGGCCGTTGCTGGTGATTTTATAGCCTAACTAGACTACCATCGATCGTCCAGACAAATACTAATGTCCAATCAAAGTTCGCTCCCACCACAGACCGTTTCTAGCGAACAAATTTTTGCCATAAAAAGCGATATCGGCTAAATTGGCGCACTCCTTCGCCTTCACAGCGCGGGACTAAAAATGCATCCAATGGCTATCGGTCACCAGCGGAGTGAATCAATCGAATATGACCGACGATTCTGGTGCACATAAATAGAATCAGCGAATGTTTCAACCGTGCCCGCTTCCGCTTGTGTTTAGTCTGTGACCACGACAATGCGACATCCATTCCTCCTGCGCAGCTGATCCCAGACGATGGTCACCGACCTCAAATTCGGTCGGCGTTACCTTTGCTATTGTCGTCAAGAAACGCCCAGGATCTGAGCGAACACCAGGAAAAAATCGAAAAATTCCCGCATTTAGCGGTAACTGCAGCACAGGGCTCCAGACAATGCGCGAGTGACGAGCATACTCGACTGCAATTGTTCTGTTGGATACCTGCAGACCAGGGTCGCCGGATATCACGTACAATAAACCGCTTATATCCATGGTGTCAGCTGACCAACAGCTTCAGAAATGAACGCAAGTAGCAGTGGGAAGGGGAACGCAGAAGACTGCAGCTATCGGCAATAATCGCAACCTTTATCAACTGATTAAGAAAACTGGCCCATGTAAGCCAACTGTGAGCAAGGGGACCAATGAATCCGACAACTCACTGATTTGCTCGTAAAAGTTTTGGCTGGAGCTTTGGATGAAATACTTTAGGTAGCAGCCAATTTGGCTCACCGTCACGGCTGACCTACCATTTATGCATGCAAGTGAAACAATGCAGGTAGATACCAGACCTCCATTCGAAATGGAGGTCATCAGGGAGATAAATTTTCTGAAAAGACGTAAAGCAGCTGCTCCAGATGGGCTGTCTCCGACTTTCTTCAATGACGGTGGCGAAGTAAAGTCGGAATTAATAAAATTGCTGGGATCAGTTTGGTGCGAATTGGTGAATCTACCGATTTACAGGAAAGGTGATAGATTCTTGTGTAAAAGTCGAATAGGAATTAGTATGGCAAGCGTCAAACCCAAACGGCTTGCGAACATTACCCTCCGCTGATTATCTACTGTTTGCAAAAGGGGTATGCATGAGAACCAAGCCAGCTTCCACTCGGCCGGGGTTGTGTTGATCAAATCTTCACTTCACAGCAAATCTCAGAGCATACCCATATTTTCCTTAAGCCTAGGAACTTTGACCTTTTTCATCTGAAAGCGGCGGTGAACAGTTCCGTGGCACTACTCCCTTCCACTGGAGGGTGCGTCAGAGAAAATCATTTCATTTATCTAATGTCTGCATGCGAACAGCCGAAGCCGAGTACGTGTCTAAATCGATCTTTTATCCCAGTTCACCCAAAGAAATGATGCTCGTCAGAATTGTTTCCTTTTAGCTGTTCTAGAACTTTATCACTGAGATGATTAGGGAGACAGTCCTGTCCTCATGTAAAAATCGTCGCACTGATAGTTGCTTAGACAGGAACCTGATTTAGAATATGCGTACGATGTTGTATCACTAATTGAAAAGCCAAGTGGATCGCAATTTTTTCGATTAACTGAACGACAGTATATGTATGTTTGGGATATGTTTTGCACTCTCAAAGGGCAAAATACTACTGCAGGAGTGGATTGGTTCAAAGCCGAACCTTGTTCTTGTGGGGGAACAACTGAGTTGGTTAAATGAATTTGGTTACTCGGGTAATTCTATCTTATCTGGTGATCCTAAATCGGATGAAGCGGACTTGCGTATGCAGAAGGCTAGACTGCCATTCGCCATTTTGGGGCATCCGTTATTGATCCAAAGTGGAGTATACGTGGCAGCAGTGAGGCCGATGCGGATATACTGCTTAGAAACATGGTCGTTGAGCGAGGAAGATGTGCGAATACTTTCAGTGTTTGAACACCGTCATCTTTATGGTGTTCGTAGAGTGTGATGACAGAATTTTGTTAGGCGTAAGGTACTGGGTCCTAAGGTTCAGTCTAAATAACAGGTATCGGATTTCAACAAAATAAAGTAATCGGGACATGTTTTACGCATACCAAAAGAACGAATGCCCCGCTATGCAACGCTCTCCAAAAAAGGTAATGATCAGATGGGTCGAAGTGTCCAGTAGATGACATTTCAAAAGGTTATGATAATCTTAACTAACGAATTAGCCCGTATCAGCGCAGTTAAACTACCGGGTTGGGGCCCACGAGACGCCTACAGATGACGGTCGGAGATAGCAGGTAATATAGCCCAATGAGGCAATCAGTGACGTCCTTGCAATAGGTCTTTCTTCTTCTGTATTCATCTAATCATTCTACTGTTTTTCCTTCCATTTCCTCCTTTGAGTACATCGTGCCACTAGGTTGCAAAGAAAACCAGAGCACGTTGGCACAATGTTTACGGCTATAAAAACTAAAACTGAAAAGTAGACCAAGGGCTTTGCATTATCTCTAAAATCGATCCCTTCGCACTTAACTATACAGGTTTACTCCGCTGCTTAGATGTCTCCGGTGCAGCTTGTTTTTGAAAACTGGTAACACATTTTTCTCGCTGCAGTTACGGTCCAATGAAATTCATACTGTTACTAAATCATGAGAATCCAAATGCGACGTGCCTGCCTGCAATTTGGATCATCCGAAACCGTGTCTATTCTGTCCTGGATCGCGCTATACAACATGGCCAGATGTCACCAAACGACGGTGAAACCTGAAGTTCACGGACACAGTATTTTGGTAATCAAGTCTTATAAACATAACTCCATGACTAATCAGAACTCTCGACGGTAAGTCAGTAAACCTCGCTTTGTGCACCCCGACCATTGCAATTTTCTCGTTTAGCCACCTTTAACAGAACACTTATACCACTCTTATCATGTACCGCCTTCGTAAGATGATGCAGAGGAATGAGTGCAAACCGTAGCCTCGCGGGCGCATTGTTCTAGTGGGTATAAACAGACCTGAGATTCCGAATGACAGTGGACCACTTAGGTTTGAATTTTATGATGAATCGGAGGACATTCTAGGATTAACAGAATTTTCAGCCGCTAAGTCTCACTATCAGCTAAAAACAAACGCACAGTATGTCGCTGGAGACATTAGTGTTTCCTCAATTTCCAAGGCATCAAAGCAGGAAGTGCGATGAAATTTAACATCTTTGAATTGGATTACAGCGATTCCCATGTCATAGTATTTTTAATTCAGTCACGTACTCTAAAAATTTCTCGTGTACATTAGAAGATGAACCGATTCACTCATTCTTCTTCTCTATCGATTTCAATCTTTACGCAAATGACCATTCTTTCTTCCTATGGATACTGAAACACACCCTTACAGTTAGGTTTCAGTTTGCACAACCATTAACTTTGCACAACCATTAACTTTGCACAAATTTGTTCTGGTTTCGGTTGCTACCTAGTAGCACCAAAAATGAAGGAAAGTCAATAGACCACAACAAAGAATGAGAAGCCGAAATAGTTTCAATGCAAGAACGTCACCGACTGCTGCACTGAGTCACGTCGCCTAAAATATGCGATCATCGCGTTCGGGGATTTTTTTCACCCAAACCTGTCAATCCAATTCGAAGTACCCGGATTTCCTGGGGCAGCAGCTTCAACCTGCGGGTAAATATTCCGAATGTTTCCCAAATCCAGTCTTCTTCGTTCGCCTACCTACCACTGATCAAGGTCTTTTGGAGAATCTCAGTCAGATAACGTCTTATTACTCGTTATCGTATATAGCATTCGAAGGGATGTCGTTTTTTATGACGAAAGTTCTTGCCCGCCGGGAACAGTTAAGTGGGAACAAATCTGAGTGAGACGACCGCCGTTCTCGACTTGATTGGCTGGGAAAGCAAATGCGCTTCGAATAGCATTTTTCTTTCCCAAACAACCAACTTAGGCGTTGAAATCTCTAGCAACAAACATAATACCTGTAATTTCTGTACATTTTCATGTTGCCCTTTTTGGTGGGTGGCAGAAAAACCGAGGTGTTGTGTTGCAATAGAATGCATATTTTTAAGTTCCCGAATCAACCAGAAGTGGCTCTGTAACCACCGGAAGACACGTCTTACAGATTTCCACTGGTATTCTGTTCTTAACCGGGGTCTTTCCAAACTTAAAAGGAGCCGGAGTCATGATTACATCTACCGATCTACCTGGTGGGCGATTAAGCAGCTGACTGAAAGGTTTTACCTATCTAGCTGGTTTACCAGCCATGTCGGAGATGAGTACACCGGAAAAACTGCGCGAGAAGGGCTGAGTGGGCGGTCTCTTAACCGATGCTGTTCACACGAGACAAAAGAGGTTTCCGAACTGGCAAGCACTTGCTCAGGTTTCCATCCTGCTCGCTATTTCTTGCTAGAATTCGCGGCGATCTTCCTTCACAAACTACGTTGCCTCACGACTGAGGTATCCAGGACGGCCAGATAATCGAGTGCTTTTATCCACGATAGAAATATTATTAGTATCTTCAGATATCCTCTCTTTACAGAGGCATTCTGTAGTTTCCAGATTATCCGTTGCATCTTTTTATACTACGACTTTGAAAACTCTCGTCCAACCGCCAACATGAAAGCTTTCTTCTCCTAGGGACTAAAGAGGTTCCGCGTTAAAACGCCTCGATGGAGTTGTCTCTATGCGGGTCGTCGACCGAGGGCGAAGCTTTGCACATATCACATTGTGTGGGCTCCCCTTGTTACATGCTTCAGCACCGCAACATGATCTGCAGTCCTCTACAGACGAAACCCGTAGTGACCGGATCAACGCACAGCTGTTCGAATACTGTGACAGAATGTGCCTTCCGGCGTCCAAGAACCGTGTGTTGATGAGCCTGTCGCCGTTTTCACAAAGCTGACTCAGGCCGAATTTTTCGAGAATGTGGAGGTTCGAGACATCCTGTACGCCTGTCGGGACGTTCCAACCATCCGCTACAATAATCATATCTCTTTTCGGGATGTCACTCACTACTGCTTAAAGGCTTTCGTAGAACTCGTCCTTCACACCACTATCGGCCGGAGGTTGGCGCATAGATCGCAACAACGGTAAGATTGACGGATTGGTCTGTGAAAAGCTTCAGCGATTCCTGATGATATCCGTTTCCAGGATAGCGGGGCGGGATGGGCGCGTTGACTCCAATTTACTGCCACACCTTGGTGACCTGGAGCTTATGGACTATCTGTCGGGGCTTAGTTGTGACGACTGCCGGATAAACAAGCAATATCCACTTGACAGTCGTGCGTGAACGCATAGTCAGATACTGACTTCCAATGTCAGAAAGAGTTCCCACGTTTCGAAGATGGAGGAAGACATTACGCATTTCTGATATCGCGACCACTGGGGGAGCACAAGACGCGTCACCTCCCGGGGATGTTGTAACGCAGATAACAGAGTCATTAGAAGACATTATCATGGGTGTTTGATAGAAGAGACGTCCCGAGTATTACTCGGCTTTTTTATTCACGAACGCACCGCTAGTCTTTACGCAACTGATTGCAGGCTACAACGCAGCGCCCTGTCGATGCACGACTGCCCGTACCTCCCTGGTACCTCCATAGCCGTTTAAGTGAGGGATCTATGCAGTCCTGACAGTGAGATAGATTTTCTTTACATTCGTCAGATCGTGCAGTGGATCTCATTTGCCCTTCAAAGGTCACCGCCTTCGCATGCTGAAAACCGTCTCATCGAGGTTTTTTGAACCTCGGCTACCCCCAACCTGGTCTAGTTAGCCTGTCTAAAGGTTTGCCGTGGTGTCGCTCCTGATGCATGTTTCAGCTTCTCGGAGCGGCAGGTGGGACCTGAGTACCTGATGGGGGCCAGAGAGATGGAGGGAGTACAAACTACCAACTCCAAGGTACTATCCCCACCAGGTATGCCCCACACCAAGTCACACTAGATAAGGCAATAATGAGCTGGGTGACAGTGGGTTTCCATATACCATCTAAGTGACCGACTGATCTGAGATTCTAATAGCTGACTTTTTTATGCGACAGAAGCTTAATAAGCTTGACCTGTGCCGGCTAAGGTTATTGAGTGAACTACGGCACAGCACACATGACTTTTAAACTTTAGTGATATTTCAGATCGGTGTCACAAATACTTCACTTTAGCGCAAGTGGCTCATCAAGTATTACACTCGGAGCTACTGAAGTCCGAGTTTGATGGGTAGAAGCTAACCATCGCAGACCGTTTTACTTACCTGTGTATGTGCTTGACCAAGGATAGCAGCATAGTAGCAGGGATGAGCACGCGTTCGTCTACTAGCGGGCACGATGCACGATTGAGGTCCGTCCTAGCTCTTTCCACGAAGAGTGCAAGAAGCCAGGTGACCAATCATGGATTGGTGACTGATACAATCATCATTAAAGGAGAACAAAATTTAGCGTAGCCGTTTGTTCTCAAACTAAACTCATGGTTTCTTATTTTGAATTCGCAGTTTCTCATTTCACTGTTATTTTCCCTTAATTCAATCTTGCGGTGGTATAGTTCTAAAAAAAATTGATAAGCATGTCTGAGGAGAGTGGCTGAGCAAAAGCCCATCTATGTGCACCAATCATGGGTCCGCTGGTTTTACCGATTGAGTTGCCAGCTCAAAAGAGCCCACAACTTGGTGACCAGGGGAAACCATTTGGTCATGCCTCCAATAATTAACCTTTCAGTCACGATTGAACCTTCCGCTTAAGATAAGTTACTCTGCAGGGCTCGGCGGCTGATGCAGGAGCGCAGCCGGTCATACTATGTCAAGATACAGTCTCACTATAAAACCGTTACAAGCACTTGGCATTCTTCATTTACAGATTCAAAGAAAAAAAAGCTTTAAACAAACTGCGAAATCCTGCAGCTATGAACGAAATAAAACTTGAGTGACAGACATGCAATCCTTATATGGAACCTATTAAAAAACTCAACTTGGCAAGGATTCAACAGTCCGCTCCGTTGTATCCAGTAAATTACTGAAACCTGTGAGCGCAGTAATTGGCATATTCACCACTTGAACTGACTATCTCGCAATTCGGCACGTAGCTAGTAGAAAGATACGAATGGACGTGTATCGTAACGCAAAATAAAACTGCAGGCACTCAGTGAAACTCCCACAGTGCACAAATCTTTAGTATCGCCCCACGGGGACGAGTGTCCTCCAGTTAATTGCTTCGTAAGTGAAAAACGGGCCGAAACCTAACCCTGGTCCAGCCTTTGTGCGCCGGTATCCGACATGGCAATGCGACCGACAGATCAATAAGAGTGCGCAATCAAGCGCTGAAGTCTCGATGGCTACGAGCAGAGTGTGACAACCAGCGCGCACGCTTACGAATTGCTGAGAGCACGGCCAACCGTTTAGTAAAAGCCAATCCAGCCAACACTACACCAAAACAACACATGTCGGATGTGTTTACTAGACCTAGGAAGAAATTTAAAACAATGTTGCATCATGAAACAATGCCAATGCTCGGCAGTTATTTTGTACGCGTATTAATAATAACTAGTAAACGTTCGTAAAAATGAGGTCGCCAAAGAACTTGTACAAAGGTGAACTAATGGACAAAAGTGAGGAAATATAAACATATTGCTAACACGAAAGTACAAAAATCGACAATTCAATCCAGGGTCTGATATAAACAAAAATGAGTAGGAATATCTGTCCAAACCAAAGATAATGTGACCAACCAAATCACTGCTATCCATCAATATGAAAATTGATGTGATGGCAGCTCAGTTTAATGGCTTCCATTGGGCCACGATCGCTGAGCTCGGTATTTAAGTCAAAGTCGTATCTTCATCATACGAGGTAATATCGTCAACGATTAGGTGTGGCAGACGGTAATGCTCTATATTTATGCTACTTGCTCCTATGACACTTAATAGGATAAAATCAAATTCAAGGATAAAAGGCACATAAATTTAAGAGATTACGTTTCATTGAGCTTTTATGTCGAAGATGTAACCTTGAACTATAGTGAAACGTTTGCGACCCAAACTCTAAGCTTAGCAATCAAGAAATAAGTAATGAAATGTTGTTGCCCCGTCGCCTTTGTTCGGAAGAGCAAAGGCTGTAACATCGTAGTGGCAACAGGTGATTTCAATGCACAAGTTGGAAAACTGAGTGCATCGGGATCCTGTTTAGGTGGGCGATGCGACTTGCCTACTCGGCGAACAGATAACGGGAAAACTTCTCCAGTGTTGTGCAGACAATAATTTATTCCTGTCTATTACGAATTTCCGACAGTTCACGTCGCACAGCGAAAGGGCGTTCTAACTCGACAGGTAGTTTGAGTCAGATCGACCACATTGCAGTAAGCTACCGTTGGCGCGGTTCTGTTCAGAACCGTAGATCACGTACGTCAAACTGGACCATGCGTTAGTTTTAATGCGTTTTTTGCTGCAGCTCAACGGCCATCGACGTAAACCACAAGCACGATTGGTCGTCGAACGTCTGTGCGATTCGGCTGTTCGCAACATCTATGAGCGGAAACTATCTGAGGAACTAAGAACTCCGACGAGCAGCAATGTAGACGAGCAGTGGGGTCAAATCAAGCAGGCGATGCATTTGGCAGCAGATTTCGCCTGTGATCTTAGGTCCAGCTTTCGTCAAAGGCACCGGATCTCGCGAGGGTCGCTGGGTCTGGTGCAGCAAAAATTCCAGCTTCCCAACTGCAAAGAGATGAATAAGATACGTCGACAGTCGCACCATCAGTCAACCATAAGCCTTAAGAATGACCGTGAGAACTGGTGGGTTAAGGTAGCCGAATAGATGGAAGTAGCGGCCACTTCAGGTAAGTAAGAGACTGTTTAAGCTTATACGCGACACCGCGGGCGGCGAAATCCGGTTAGTGAAGTCGTGTGCGATAGAAATGGGAGCTCATCCACAGCAGACAGCAAAGGTTCGACCGTTGGGTTCAATACATCAAGGATTAGTTTAGCCGGCCGCACGCTAACGTATTTAGGCCGACGGCTGCAGCTGCGAATCCTTGGGAGGTCTTTTGACCCCCCCCCCCCCCAA
>LUCM01002430.1:460702-604282 GCA_008360955.1 Fasciolopsis buskii | reverse complement strand
ATGTTATGTATTGGCATGATTACGAATAACTGGAAACGAATTTGTTCGTCACACTTTTGTTTCTCAAGGTGTCTCATTTCTCCTTTTCTGTTCAACTCCTTCATGGACGAGGTGATGGGAGATGCTTTGAGATATCTTGATGTAGAAATCGAACTGGGAAACGGAAAGAAGCCGTGTATGACCTAGATTACGCAGACTATGTCGTACCAGTTTGAATCTGCGGCCCATGCACGTGCACTAGACAGACTCTCCAGGTCTGAAGCTCGGTTTGGAATGCGTTTTGCAACTTCAAAGTGTAAGGTGCTGTTACAAGACTGGACGACAGTAGTTCCGAAATTGATACTGGATGGAGAGGAACTAAGGAATGTGGACCGTCTCATCTACCTTGGTAGCTGTGTGTCGAACGATGGTAGCACGCCAGTAAAGGTGGACACGCGTATATCCAAAGCTCGAGAGCCGTATGCTGGACTGAAGCACTTGTGATATCGGCCTGATATTCCTCTTAATTGAAAGGTCGTGTGTACTGTCCCGAAGTGCACCCAGTTCTGTTGTATGGATGCGAGACATGGAGTATGCGTGTCAGAGATGTTCGTCGCCTGGAGGTTTTCGATCACGCATGTCTACGTAGTATCGCCAGGATTGGATGGAGTGACCAGGTGAGTAATGTAGAATTAGAAATTTAGCATTAGGCCTCGGTTCTGAGAACATCTTATCTCAGCGTATGAAGCTTAGTAGGCTGCGCTGGTGGGGTCACGTGTTGCGTATGACGACCACTCGTCTACCACACCGTACCCTATTGTGTTCCTCCCACGGAATGGAAGAAGCTATGTAGAAGTCAGCAGACGATGTGGCAACGTGAAAGGAGAAAAGGTACAACGAGCTTAGATAAAGCAAGTGTCTTACATCTTCATCGTTGAGGTCCGAAAGACCCGTCAACTAGCTGGATGGAGACACTGAAGGACACGGCGGTGGACCGTGAACAGTGGCGACCGTGTTGTCACTTTCTGTTGAATCAGAATGATTGAAAAAGAACGTTTGTGCAGTTAGACTGCGTTCCGTATGTTGGCACTATCTATATCTTTCCCCGCCTACGCAGGTTTACTCTCTGTTCGCCTTGGATATTCACTCTTGTCCTGGAAACAAGTAACTCTGAGAAAAATGCAGCGGTCAGTGGAGCTTGCCTTGTTGTTTAACGCTAAACCATGATGACGATGATGATATGCGCACTATATATATATATATATATATCAAGTAAATGAAACTATAGGAAAAATGGATACATGAGAGGCGACCAACAGACAGTAAGATGAAAAGCTGTTGTCTTGCATTTCCGAGGTACACATTTTTTTGGTTTTTTGGTTTTCTTTACGACGCACGAGTTCTCCAAACAGACCTATACAGCATTCACATCACTAACTTCGCCTCTGAGCCATATCTCCGGCGTTTCAAGCCAAAAACAATCTCCATCTCCCCGATTCCAACCTGAAAGGCGGAAAGCAATAGCCAAAGCCAAATTCGGGGCTAGCTTCATGCCCCCATGCCACGTCGTAGCCAGAGCACCGCGTCGCTTCCTCCAGCCTTGCACAACACGCATAAAAAGAGCATGAAAAGACAGTGAGCGGGCATATGCAAAACGTGTCCAAGCCGTCGAAGGTGATGTAGAACGATAGCCTCAGTCAGAGGACGACTGTTCGCACCCAACACAATGACCCACCGATTTTTTTACCAGACTCCAGCAACACTTCGGAGGCATCGATTGTGGAAAACAGGAAGTCGTCGGACGTCCTCAACGCGGATAGGCCAAGTCACGCACCGTAAAGAGCATTACGACTGTGGTACTGTATACCTTCTCCTTGGAGGAAAGTTGGATGTCATGGCGGTGCAACATGAACCGCGAGTTCACGAAACCAATTCGTCATCGGACCTGCTCATATGTAGAAAAATATAGAGGTTAAAGAAAGTCAGCTCATGATCTTGAATGGGTTCCAATGAGAAAAACTTACAATCATTGAAAGAATACGTGACTATTTGGATTGACTAGGGGAGTTTTCTACTCCAAATGGTAACACTCTTTCTCACTTAGAAAATTGCTAAATTTAACGACAGCGCCAGAATGATAAAGTCACTTCCATGGCACCCTAATTCTCAGTAAGTGAACCCATCCTGGAGCGTGGAGAACAGTTTTAGAGCCACTGACGATGAACTTACCGATTATTATCTGCCTGAAGAACGTTTTGACAGCAGCTTGTGCCGAAGTACCATAAACTTCTTCCAGCAACCGATAAGCAATATACCAAGAGAATCCGGTTTTAAGTGTCAAGGGCGGTGAAAATACGAAGCACAGGGACATAATCTACTCAGCTTCTCTGACTACTTTACTAATTATTTTGTACTTTGAAATCCGTAATTCGAGCGTAACCGCAGCTAACATTTGGATGTAAACATTTCAGGGGAAGGGAACTTCTGGCGCCATGTTTATTCGTTAAGGTTTCGCAGAAGTTCGACGGTTTGGCCGAGTGCATTTCACTTTTAGATCACTAAAGCTGCCATTGGTCGCTTTCTCACAGCAAAAACTTCCAGGAAGCAAAATAAACGAAGAAAAATAGTCAACAAAAAATAGTAGAGAATAAGTAAAATAATTACGCCTGTCAGGAAAGACTTCGAACATAAATATATTACTAACTGATATCATCTGGTGTTTATAGCCGTCCCGTGGGGAGATGTCGTGGATGCTAATCAGTCTACCTGAACCCATTCCGACCAGGCCAAACGCTAAGCCCTTATACTTTTTTCTTCTATCATGGATTGACTGGCACTATCAGCCATCAAGCAGGCCTTGAAGCGCGTTCAAGAAAAATAAAACAACATAATTGATGATCGCTTACATAATGAAATCGATATCTTCGAAATTAAGTACTTATCGGAACTGTTACTGATTGCTTTCTTCGTTCCAGATTTAGGAATCTAGTGGATGCAAACGGACCGATCTGCACATGCTTGCGCGACGCATATCGAACACAAACTCCCTAGCGCGAACGCGTGAGAGGACACAGTTTTCAGACAAATCGGTGAACCAAGTTGGTTTAGCTTGCTGCGTAAATGCAGTCAGGTGACAGAGCCGCACGCTCGACAATCGGTGCCTGCAACCGATCGACCAGATGGAATCGATCACCAACCCTTCAACTGCTAACAAAGTCGTTTGGCCTGAATCGCGACCCAACGTGCCTGTGGTGAATCTGACTAGGCACGTAGAGACGGGAACCAGTAAGTTCTATCATACAAAAAATTAACCCCCCAGTTCAGATTCATCGGTAATGTGAAGTGAAGCGTACAGGCAAATAACTTAGTTGGGGGAAAATCAAACCAGGACATACGCGGCAAACCCGTTAAATAATTTCACTCACACAGAACGAGCTGAAAATAATTACAATTGAGAGGATTCCCGAGTGAAAACAACCGCGAGTTGTTTAAATTCCTAAATAGTCAAGCACCTCACTGAGGAAAATCAGATTGCAGCAAAAAAAGTTTGAAAATTTTCACCTTGCGGTTAATAGCCGCCTAAATTCAGTAGAATAAGTTTTGAACTGGTAAGCAGATCAGTTTACTTGGAATCACTCAGATGGTCGTTGCTTCGAGAAACATGCCTGACACATCTCAAGAAAACGGAAAACGTTGCAGTGAGAAATGTGATCTTTTGCAGCCCACGCCAGGTATTCTACTAAATCGATCAGCACACCTGTGGATGATCGTCCGTCACCGTGATATTTATGACACGAGCTCACAAGAGAGTGAATTTAGGCCACCCTAGGCAATGAGGGACTAATAAGCGACGGAGTAGAACTTCATATCCAACCCTTGTCTTTTTGATGGAATAGGAAAATCGTGTCGGTACAGGCAGCACTTCAAGCGGAATGAGTAAAAGCCTGAAAGATAAATACGATATTCGAGGCAACGTTATCAAAAACCCCAAACAGAAGATGTATCACGCACATCAAGGTGTCCGTTTTACATAGACCAGATAAAGACTATATCAAACGGCGCTTCTGAATCCACCAATACCCCGACTGAAAAGAAAGTGACTCAGACAGAAAAATCTACTTCCACGACTGCAATACTGGATCTACATGAAACAGTCAACATCATCTTTTGAAAGGATAACCTTCAGGTGATACAGCCCACTGAGACTGAGTTTCAATGCGTGCAGTTCTCCGTAGCCCGTATTAACAAAGCGGTAACAGCAGTCGTCAATAGACCGTCACAGATGTTACTTATGGAAAAAATCGTAACTAGCCTCTACAAAAGAAGCAGATGTTGTTGTCCGACAATAACTTCGTCAATCACGAACAGTCCGATCGGCAAAATCATTCTTAATCCCTGTGAATACAATCAGGAGAATAATACCACTGTACGCAATTCACTGGATGAGCTGAAACGACTACTGTCTAGTTGTACTCGAAATAATCCCATCCAACCCAATGACAGAATACACCGTCAAGACTCGGAATGATGATAGGATAACGTTCGGGATCACTGTTGGCCGATACCCGTTTTCAAAGTTTCCAATTCAGCCGAAATTTATACCGATTATTTTATTACTCTGTTTGCAGAAGTAAAGCCCTTTTAGTTAAGATAAAACAGGATCTCAAAGAGGCTGCAAATTGCTGTGGGTCGAGGGCAAACAATAACTCAACAATACTCACGGCACAATCACCATAAACCCCTGTCCTCTCCCCTTAAATGAATGACAGTCTTGAGGCAATGAATTGGAATACTTCGATCTACCCAAACCCGGCTGTACTTTCGCGCCACACAGCCCAACATTGGATACGCCAAAAGCATGCGTCTCTAAAACTGTGCTTTTCATGTATTTTGTCGGAAGGAAATGAAGATAAAAGTGTTGTGTTCTACTTTGCCCCTACTGCATGCGTAAAACAATATGACACTTCCACAGTATCACCCGAGAGTTTTCAGAAAACGCGAGAAAAATTGAGGAAATCTCGGAATCACCAAACGGAGTCAAATTCAATGTGGCTGAGTTGACAACATCAGTGTCTTCTTCGTCCATAAGGTTAAACTTTGCGATTCGACAATAGCTTGTTTCAGTGGGTAGTAATTCTTTCTAGTCATCATCATCATCATAATCATCATCTTTCAGCGTTAAACAGCAAGGCAAGCCTCACTGACAGCTGCCTTTCCCCAGAGTTACACGTTTATATAAAAAGAGCGAATATCCAACGGGAACAGGGGGTGGATCTACACACGCGGGAAAAGATAAGGTGCTGCTGCAGCCAACACTTGAAACAGTCTAACTGTACAAACGCACGTGTTTTCAATCATTCTGATTCGATAGAAAATGACAGCACGATCGCCACTGTTCACGGTTCACTGTTATATCCTTCAGTGTCTCCATCGAGCAAGTCGACGAGTCTTTCGGACCCCAACCACGAAGGCGTGAGACATCTACTTTACCTAACTTCGCTGTGCATTTTCTCATCCCACGTTGCCAGGTCATCTGTTGGTCTCCACATGGCTTCTTCCATTCCTTAGGAGGAACACAAAATAGGGCACGGTACGGTAGACGAGTGTTCATCATACGCAACACGTGACCCAACCAGCGTAGTCTACTAAGTTTCATACGCTGAAACAAGCTATTCTCAGAAATGGCACCCAATACCAGATTCCTAACCTCAATATTACTCACCCGGTCACTCCATCCAATCCTAGTCATACTACGTTAACATCGGTTGTCGAAAACCTCCAACCGACGAACATCGCCCACACGCATACTCCACGTCTCGCAACCGTACAACAGAACTGAACGCACTACGGCACAGTACACACGACCTTTCAACTTCAGTGAAATATCACCACAAATGCTTCAATTCAGCGTGAGCTGCAAGAGCCTTGGATATACGCATACTTACCTCCAATCCCGAGCTACCATCGTTAGACACGCAGCTACCAAGGTAGGTGAAACGGTACACCATTGTTATTTCCTCCCCATCCAGCATCAAGTTCGGCGATGCTGTCGTCCAGTCCTGTAACAGTACTTTGCACTTTGAAGGTGCAAAGCACATGCCAAACCGAGCAACCGATCTCGACAGTCTATCTAGTGCCCGTTGTGCATGGTCCGTAGACTCGAACAGGCACACGACGTCGTCTGCGTAATCCAGGTCGCACAGCCTCCCTCCACAACCCAGTTCGACTCCTACATCCCGGAGACCTCCTAAAGCATCTTCCGTCACCTCGTCCATGACGAAGTTGAACAAGAATGGGGAGATATGACACCCTTGTCGAACTCCCCTAGTCGCTTCGAATGAACTTGACAGTTCACGTATACCCCGATGCGACCATAGGTATGCAAGTACAATGATCGCAACAGGTTCACAAACTTAGTTGGCATACCCTTCCGGTGGAGAGCACTGAGTAGTGCCGGTCGATCCACGGAGTCGAAAGCACCTTTCAAGTCGAGGAAGACTACGAGCGTAGGGCGGCGGTGCGTGTGGCGCGTTTCGAGTATCTGTCGAAGAGTGAATATCTGGTCGATGCAACCTCGACCTGGACGAAATCCGGCCTGCCGTTCACGGATGTTACTCTCACGAATCGGTGTCAAACGGCGCAGCATTATCGAAGCTAACACCTTAGTAACTATCGGAATTAAACTAATCCCACGATGATTGCTGCAGTCACTCCGTGTACCCTTCTTGAAGATGGGTACAATCAGTGACTCACCCCACGATAGCGGGATACGCTCCTCGTTCCAGATATCACGAAGCAAGGAGGTAAGTGATTTCAACAGCACCTCTCCACCCAATTTGAAAAGACCTGAGGTAGTTCGTTGAGACCGGCAGCTTTTCCTCTCTTCAGAAGCCGAATATTCGACTCCACTTCCACTTCCGTTGGGATATCAAGAGACACCTCCCAAGGATTCACAGTTCTAGACGTCGGACTAGATACGATAGCGTATGGCCAGTTAAACTGATCCTTGAAATGTTCTGCCCAACGGTCCAGTCTTTCCTGTCTACCATGGATGAGCTCTCCAGTCCTATCGCACACGACTTCACTAACCGAAGTTCACCGCCAACCGCTGTCGCGTACAAGCTTAAACAGTCTTTGACTGTTAACTGAAGCGGACGCCACTTCCATCTCTTCGGCTACCTTAACCCACCAGCTTTCGCGAACATTCCTAAGGTTTATGGTCAACTGACGCTGCAACTGCCGACGCATCTTATTCATTTCCTTGCAGTTAGGCAGCTCGCGTTTTTGCTCCATTAGAATTAGCGACGCTTGCGAGATCCAGTGTTTTTGATGAATGCTAGATCTGGGAACGCAGGCGAAATTTGCTGCCAAATGCATCGCCTGCTTAATTTGATCCCACTGATCGTCTACATTGCCACTAGTCGCACTTCTTAGTTCCTCGGACAGTTTCTGTTCGTAGCTGTTGCGAACAGCCGAACCAGACAAACGTTCGACAGCCAATCGTGCTTGTGGTTTACGTCGATGGCCGTTGAGCTGCAGCAAAAAACGCATTAAAACTAACACATGGTCCGATTCGACGTACGTGGTCCAATATGATCTACAGTTCTGGACAGAACCGCGCCAACGGTAGCTAACTGCGATATGGTCAATCTGACTCAAAGTACCTGTCGAGTTAGAACGCCCTTTCGCTGTGCGACGCCAACTGTGTCGGAAATTCGTACTAGATAGGAATAAATGCTTATCTGCACAGAATTGGAGAAGTCTTTCCCCGTTGTCTGTTCTCTGTGCAGGCAAGGTGCATCGCCCGCCGAAACAGAACTCCGATGCACTTAGTTTTCTAACTTGTGCATTAAAGTCACCTGACACCAATACAGTGTCAGAGCGTTTGCTCTTCCGAACAAGGGTGACGAGGTCATCATAAAACAGGTCCTTCTTCATGTCAGTGCTGCAGACTGTTGGAGCGTATGCCGAGATAACAAATAAACTACGCTTAACACTACTATCCTTTCGGACGCCGACTGATCCCTGCAGTCTCATGGCACACAAGCGACTGTTGACTGGGATCCCATCTAAAAGGGCTGCTTCAGCCTTCTCACGTAAGACTACTCCTACACCACGTTGACCCACAGCTTGAGCTGCTTCGTCTCCTGAAGTGCGAAGAAAATATCTTGACAAGACGTTTGGCGCAGTTAGTTGAATTACTCTACTCGAATCCTGATTTCGTGTTTCACTCACACAGCAGACATCAATCGAAAGTGAGTCCACTGTCAGAGAGAAACACGCCTGTTGGCTTGAGAAAATGTGAGCTAACAGACTGAAAACCACCTACTACACTACTTGACAATAAACCGTTGCGAGTATTGGGCGCGTTATCAATGGAGATACTATGGGTAGGCAGAAGGGGCAAACAGATTGGGTTGGAGATAGCAGAGACAGGTTGAATAAAAGAGTTCATTGAACCGTATATAAACTATGAAACTATCAGGATGTTTTACGTAAAGGTAGTTAGAAAATGAAACAAAGTTTTGACATTTTGAAATACCTCCCTTCCTAGTTTTTATAAAACGGAAATCACGAGGCTGGTTGCGAGTCAGATAATTATAAACATACTTTCGTAAAGCGGAAACCACCGTTACCTGATTTCTTGTCTATTTCAGTTTAAACCGGTTTTCACAACTATGAACTTCGGATCGACATGCATTGGTTTCGGTCGCTATCTCACAGCATCAATTACTAAAAAAGCGCGAAAAACATTAGAAGATCAACGACAAAATGAGTTGAAGAATGACGTAGAAAAAAGATTTCAGACGCACGAACGTCAATGACTCTGGCATTGAGCTATATCACCTATTGTCTCTAATCGCCCACCGATGGAATCCCGCGGATCCAACAGGGTAGTTTAACTGGACCTACGTAGGCCAGTCTGCTGCTACTGCAAAGCATGACAACAAGGGCGAATTTTTCACGACAACAAGTTAGGATATTGCCCCAATCATACACGGACTTAGTGGATGCAAGGGCGGGAACACGCATCCACGGTCTCCGAGATCACCTGATCTCATTTCAACCGAGTATTTGTGTGACCAGTAGCAGGAGTGGAATCCAAGTCTGAAATACAAATCTTCCAAGAAGACTGCTTTGAACGAAGAGTGGGACGGAATGTCACGATACACTGACAGACGACTATAAAGAACCTAAATCAACAGACAAACGCCGTTACACAAGCGCACATCATCGAGCGACCACAGGATAGCGATCAAATTACTTTGCTCACGACAAAACATCCCAATAAACGACCGGTGGTGCTGTGAATGTTTTGGGGAAAGCCCTTTTGCGGAACAGTGTGCTAAACCCTGCACCACTAATCTGTTGTTTGCTAGTTCCATGGTGTCGAATCGCTGTTGAACCAAAAATCCACAGCCAAGCGAACGTGTCGGGAACGAGTGTCTATGCAAATATTTTAGTGATAACTGAAAAAATGTTGACGGGGCGAAAAGCGAACCAAACCGAGAAGCCTCCGCAGATAGGTCCATTCTAAGACTCACCCTAAGTCCGAACTTTTCCATTTACGTCTCATATCGAACTGTCCGATCTTAGTAAGATCCGACTTCCCGTTTTTTCTGCTACTGGACAAGTTCGAACGACTGTTACGCATCACAAGTCCAACCAGGTCATAGTCGGGGTTACAACGCCGAAGAAGTCATCATTTAGAACACTATCGAAAAACCGAACTGACCCGAAATTCTTACTGACCTCGTCGCAGTCAGAATTTGATGGCAGTGTGTCAAAACTCAACACTTTAACTCACCGACTAAACCAGGTTCACTCTAATGACAATGTTCATCATTATCGGTCCGCAAGGAACAAGTATGTCTTCGAAAAAAACAGCATTTATACTGCCGTTTAGTCAGGTGCAATTCTGAATACCTTCAACTACTCACTGAGGACTGTAATCGGGTTCTGATTGCTACCCCTGGGTATCAACTGGTCAATCACGAAATGAGTGACAGAAATGACTAAATTGATGAAGACCAACAAGTAGGAAATCGTGTAAACAAATGGTCGGGATGTAACAACGCCACATTGTTTGATACCTCCAACAGTAGTCCGGGAGGGTGTTGGGGACTAAACAGAGATTTCATACTTTTTTGCCGTACTTTGGACTGGCCACCATTAACCACCTACCAACCATTATCTACCTCGGCGAACAGGGTACGCCGAGGCGGGCGACCTGCGAGAACGCTCAGCATATGATCTAGCCAGTTTTTCAGTTCCCCCACATCCCTAAAATCGGTCTCCTTTATAAAATTCTTCCGCCACATTCTAACACCACAAGGAAACCAGTGCTCACAGAGCGGCGCAAGATGTATCAACCATCTGTCCAAATCGGTCACACCAAGGTCACAGATGCCCTAGTGATAAAATCCATTTGCGTCTTACGTTTAGGCAAAAGCATTTTATTTGGCTTAAAACCAACTGGTGAAACGTAACTAACTCAGTCACAAAACTTACGTACTTCGTCCAACCCTTCGACTGGGAAGATAAAGTTATTTTTCGAAACAATCAGATCTTCCTGCAGCATTTAACTCATCGAAGATGTAAAAGGCATCCCAAACAAAGCTACGCTGTAAGTGGCGTTATCCAGAATTAGTTTCATTTTATTTGGACCCATGGAAAACACGTCATCATATACTCCGAGTTAGAAGGTCTATCGTCTGGACAGTCAGTTCCGTCGAAATCCAACCACAGTTCAGAAAATAAAGGAGCCTGTACCACACTGTCTAGCGGCGTAGATATGGTAGGTGCAGAAGCGACCGAACATCGGCCCAGCACCAACTAATCGGGTAGAAATGCCCAAAGAGCCCCACATCTGGATACAGCGCAAGCTAGTACGGTCAGGCTCAAAACAACTTGTACGATACGTCAACCCTTAAATATAGATCAAAACGACGCCTGCATGCTAACTAGTATATCTGATCTCCTCAAAAAAAATCGAAATTACCCCTACCATGAACGTCGACACCAAAACGAGAACAACGTCCTGAGTAAACCATACCAGCAACGCTAAACCGGAATGTCTCACTTCGCACTGACAAATCTTATCATCTACATCCAAAAACCCGTTTGCCTGTAAAATACATCCACGACATTGTGTATTCAGTCACAAACTCAAGTCACATAGGCTGACTTTCAAAACGCATCACACCGTATACTAGAGTCAGTCGCTCACAAACGATCCCCTCAATAGGTCCTTTTATTTGACTTAAAAACACGGCCGGTGAGGAGAAATGTACGAAGACTTTCGGCGGATGAACGCTATTTTCGTGGTATTGACAGAATATGGTGGGAGAATTTTGTCAATAACCCATAAGGCAATGATTTTAGGGTTGGCTCTCTAAAAAAAGGCATTTGAACAGACTTAAGTAGTTGAAGTACGTTTTGCGCACACCCGCAGAACGACTATCTCGATTTACGCTGCTCTCCGTTGCAGGTAATGGTTGGAGAATGGGTCGAGGCGGTTAGTCAATGACATGGTAAAAAGCCATAAAAACTCCAAACAGTGGACTGGTTGGTGTAGATCAGCTCATATACCCAGGCTCGGACCCACGGGATCGCCCCAAGCAATGGCTGCATACAATGGAGGGTATGGCTCCGTGCCGCAGTCAGTGACACCCTTGCATTCAAAACTTTCATTTTTACACAAAATTTCCTCCGCTTATTATCTTGCGGCAGGCTTTCTGTTGCTTCTTGTTCTCTTTTTCCCCGCTGGATGGTCCTGTGAGGCAGCAAACAAAATCAGAGCAGGTTGATGTAAAGCTGATTTTGACTAAATCGATATCATCAGAACAGGTTTTCGCATTGGATAAAATGTTATAAATGCATCTAATTTTTGCATCGCTTTGCAATTAGCTTTTAGATTCTAAGAAACCTGTAACCGCCCACCGATAACGTTGGGAGCACATATTCACGGTGGTGTTTGATACTGCTACCATTCAAGACTCGGCAGGTTTGTGGCGAAGGAATGAATCTGGATTCTCATTAGGTCTTCAAAAGCACATCATCCGTCATTGACTATCAGCAAAGGTATTGATCTTATCACCCAGGGGCGTAAACGAAAGTGAACACGAGCAGCAGTATCATGCTTCGCATCAAAAATCAACTAACCATAGTGATAGCCGGTAATAGACTGTGACCGATTGCGGATATTTCTGATCAACTAGCTGCAGACTAAAGGGATTCTAAACGAACTCCGCAGGCTCCCATGATGAAAAAACCTTGCTATTTGAAAAACGTTCTAAACTTTCCAGGTTTATTCGCGCATTTGCCCCAGGCTAACGCGCTGAACTTGGAGAAACTCCTAGACCATCCTCGCAAGCCATGCAGAAACGTGACGATCAATCACGCATAGACTGACAGTTCACTTATAGAAGCCAATCGTGTAATACTGTAGTAATTTATTGAAAAAAATGGACGAAAGGTAGCTAAGTGCTCTTGAAACGAAAAGATAGACCGGATATCAGTAGAACAACGACGGCAATCACATGCGTTTACATCCGAACACAGGCTAGGGCGGCGGCTGCCAGCACGGACAATGAGAGTACTGTGAGGCCGGTCATGTTGCAAGTCTTAATGGGGAATCCAATGGCGTAATCCCATGCCTGAAAAAGGAAAAAATTCACCGGCAGCAAGAATATCACGATCAAAAAGCATTATTATTATTATTATTTCATACCGTCCTGATAGCTCAGGTAGGCACTTAGATCGAAAACGTTTTATAACCAGTCGAAATGAGGTTAGCAGTGACCAGACTTTGGATAGCAATGGAGCGCCTGCGACCTGAACACCAGCTTCAGCAACCAAAAGTTTAGGAAAACTAAAAACCTGAGCTACGACGAACACTGGTTTTTAAAGGAACTGATCCTGACCGACTATCTGGATAAAGTACATGTCCACAGGGTGCCATTGAATTTATTTTTCAACAAAACGGGGATTTGTTATGTTAATTTAGAAACATCATTTGTGCGAAAAGAGAAGTACTATATATATATATATATATATATATATATATATATATATATATTAGAAAGGAACTCAGGAAGCCATGCCTATCGCCAAAACTAGGACTAATTAAACAGCCTCAAATTATGCTAACCCAACCATTGGATTTTTTGTGTGCGTAAAGCAAAGCAAGTGAAATACTCCCAGTCTAAGAGTAAAACGTTATTACAAACAACTGAGTTCAGCCGACTCATTCACACGATCGGATAAGACAGTCCCAGGAACCGTTTCTCTGCAAAGACTAGGCATTGCAAATAAGATCATGCGCGACCTCTTTAATACTATAGAACTTCACCTGTCTGAAGAAAATCGATTCCATCGCTGGGTCGAACTCTTTTGGAGTTTATCGATTGATGCATCGCTGAACTCTCGTGAACACTGTTAGTTAGAGTCTTTCAAGAGGGAGGACTCACCGAGAATTCAATGAAAAGCGGCATAGAAAAACCGAAGCAACAGAAGACCCCATTTACCTACCTATATGCTACCGCCAATGCTTGTATCCAAGATGAAGTCCATAGATTTTTGAGACTTCGTTAACTTAACAGTAGCTGATTCCCTGGACAGAGAGGACCAACTGCTGGGTTGATCACAAGGTCTAGTGTTAGTCTCATACATAAGTTGTCCGCGACACTAATCGTCCTTCGCTAAAAAAGTAAAACCGCCCACCGGTACTATCCTGTACACACTCACGAATTTCCCGTGTGGGTCAATGAAATCACATTTTCAGTAATTCGAGAGAAATAAGAACCCGTCATGATATAACCAACCACTATTCCTCATAGTCCATTATCACGCTAGTTTTAGCTGCAATACATAGAATCATGTACGGCAACAGGCAACTGATAGTGTGAAGGCACCTAAAAGAGCTGATATGTGGTGAATTCTACAGACACCCTTTTCTCTCGTATTGCTTTCGTCTTTTCGCCATGGTCCTGGTGGCACAAGATCTGAACAAAGATCAGCGCACTACATATACATATATGCCCAAGAAACTGTAAATTCGCGCTTGTTTCCTGTAAGATGGATTATGTATGGAAAACGATTACCTAGGGTAGAATAGCAGAGACCGAACGGGAACAATGATCAAAGTAATTTATTCACGACTTACTAAGTGTCTCATTCCATTCATGTAATGATAAACCAGAGGGTAGCACAGGACGAATTTGCAACCGGTAATAACCAGGCTACCCAGATGAAGATTGCGAATGTAATCCAGCAGGGCTTCATATCGACCCGTGAATAGAAACGCACTGCAACCAACACTCATCCACACTAAAGCAAGGGAATTGCGCAACAAAACTATGTATTACAAGCAGGAACAAGCGAAGGACGATATACAAACACTGCATACCAGTTAGACCATAACAAGTAGTGAATTCGAAAACCTTTAGACCATAACAAGCAGGGGCAGGGTCTGACTGCAGTAAATGGAAAAGACAAAGCATAAAACCTAAAGAACGTGAAGCCATTCTTTAGGACATGGAGTGGAAACCTAGACAACGGCAACCAATAAAAATGAGTTTTATCATTTAAGTTTACTTAAGAAGAGTATTGTGGTGAAGGAAACATTTTATTCCGTTTTTCCAGAAAGTCCTACGGACTCTAAGCAGAAGGCAGCGTGGCAACCAATGGTCAGCCAAATGTAGACGTTCTAACTGGCGAAGCCCACAGTAACCCCACCACACTTCGACGGAAAATGCTTCCCGTTAAGGAGACGTGTCAAGCAGTTGTTGAGCACATTCCGCTTAGCTGCTAAAAACTTGGGATACTCCTCAGATAGCAGTAACCAAAAAAAAAACGATCGCAATCAACAGTCTGAATAATGCAAGTATCAAGGGCATAAATAGGTATGTAGCAGCCTTCTACACTATATTTCCATGCGATGGATATATAAACATATTATATAATATATATATATATATATAAGTAGAGTTTTGTCCAAGCATTCTTCTACTTGTACATTCCGAATTGGACAAGAGAGTATCGGGTACGCATATCTGAAGAGCGACAATAATCGCGAAACCGGTCGTGTGCTCCCGGGCAAAGTCTGTTCACGTATCCAGATACTACTCACTACTTATATATACATATTGGATATCCTAGGGCATTTTGCCCTCGTTCCTAAGGTTGGCGGAGACCAACTGACAAAGAATTATCAACGAATCACAGTTGTATTTCTTCTGTGGGACTCTTCAACAAAGAGTTTCCATGCACACTCCTGACGCCACAAATTCCATTCTGGCGATATATACATATATATTCTGTCACAACGAGACTGCACCTTGACGTGGTGACGGTTTGCGTGCTTCCATGACCCAGCGAGATATACTGGATGACTTATCTCAGGCTGAAGGTTCAATCATACCTGGAAGGTAAGTGGGTAAAGGCCTGACGAAACAGTCCCCTGGTCCTCCCAGTTGCTAGAACCAAAGACTTTGGTTGAGAACCCTAATCGTTCATCTGCTTAACGGCTGGACTACCTAGAAGTACCCGTTTATCAATACCCATGAATTACACGTCTACAAATAATTCCATGCTGCATCGGTCGTCCGCGGGATAATCAGGACGGCGCAGGTGAGGTGGACAGTGATAAGTATGCTACTGCTCAGAGTTCCCTGTTTTATTCAGCCTGTCTCTTCTGTCTCCAACCCAATCTGTCCGCCCCTTCTGCCTACCCATAGTATCTCCAGTGATAACACGCCCGATACTCGCAACGGTTTATTGTCAAGCAGTGTAGCAGGTGGTTTTCAGTCTGTTAGCTCACATTTTCTCAAGCCTCGTCAGCTCCTGAATCTCGGTTTCCTCAATGTTCACATTGTAACGAAAGTTGGCCAACAGGCGTGTTTCCCTCTGACAGTGGGCTCACTTTCCATTGATGTTTGCTGCGTCCGTGAAACCCGTATACAAGATTGGAGTAGAGTAATTCAAATATTTCTTGCACACTTGAGGATAAGAAGCAGCTCAAGCTGTGGGTCAACGTGATGTAGGAATAGTCTTGAGTGAGAAGGCTGAAGCAGCCCTTCTAGATTTGATCCCAGTCAACAGTCGCTTGTGTGCCATGAGACTGCAGGGATCAGTCGGCGTCCGAAAGGATAGTTGTGTTAAGCACAGTCTATGTGCCAGCTCGGCATATGCTCCAAAAGATTGCAGCACTGACATGCAAAGAGACGATGACCTCGTCACCCTTGTTCGGAAGAGCAAAGGCTGTAACATCGTAGTGGCAACAGGTGATTTCAATGCACAAGTTGGAAAACTGAGTGCATCGGGATCCTGTTTAGGTGGGCGATGCGACTTGCCTACTCGGCGAACAGATAACGGGAAAACTTCTCCAGTGTTGTGCAGACAATAATTTATTCCTGTCTATTACGAATTTCCGACAGTTCACGTCGCACAGCGAAAGGGCGTTCTAACTCGACAGGTAGTTTGAGTCAGATCGACCACATTGCAGTAAGCTACCGTTGGCGCGGTTCTGTTCAGAATGTAGAGCACGTACGTGTCAAATGATCCATGCTGTTAGGTTTAATGGCTTTTTGGCGTCACGGCCATCGACGTAAACCCACAAGCACGATTGTCGATTCGATACAGCGTTCCTGTGCGAATTTCGTCTGTTTCGCAACATCTATGAGCGGAAACTATCTAGGAACTATAGAACTCGACGAAGCAGCATGTTAGACGAGCAGTGGGTCATAATCAGCAGGCGATGCATTTAAGGCGCAGATTCGCCATGTGATCTTAGGTCCAGCTTTTCGTCAAAGGTCACCGGATATTCTCGCGAGGGTCGCGGATCTTTGCTGCGCAAAAATTCCAGCATTCCCAACTGCAAGAGATGAAATCAAATACGTGACAGTCGCACCTAGTCAACCATAAGCCTTAAGAATGACGTGAACTGCGTGGTTTAAAGGATATCCGAATAGATGAGGTAGCGTCACTTCATGGTAAGTAAGAGTACTGTTTAAGCATATACGCGGACACCGCGGCGGCGAAATCCGAGTTAGTGAAGTCGTGCTGATTAGAATGGGAGCTCCTATCCACAGCAGAAGCAAAGGTTCCGACCGTTGGGTCAATACATTTCAAGAGTTTAGTTTAGCCGCCGCACGCTAACGTATTTCGCGCGGCTGCGGCTGCGAATCCTTGGGAGGTCTTTTGACCCCCCCCCCCCCTAACGTCATTTGAAGCAGAGTCCAAATATTTTCGAATTTGAAGAGAGAAAACCAGCCGGTCTCTAACAAACCTAGGTCTTATTCACAACGTACGTGAAAAAGGCTAGCGAATAATCACTTGCCCTCCTGTGATTCTGGTATTCGGAACAGAGACGACGTATTCCATTATATGCGGTGGAGTACACTGATGTTACATCTTCAAGAAGGTAAACGTGAGTGACTGCAGCAATATCGTGGAGATTAGTTTATTTCCGATAGTTACTAAGGTGTACCTTCATTATGCTGCGCCGTTTGACACGTATTTTCGTGAAGTAAAACATACTGTGACGGCAGGCCGTGATTTCGTCCAGGTCAGGTTGATTGCACAGATATTGACTCTTCTTGATCAATATACTGGAAACCACAGCACACAACCCGCCGGCCCACAATCATAGTCTTTTTCGACTTGAAAGACGCGTTCGACTCCGTGATCGCAAGTAGCCTATCAGTCTCTCCACCGGAGGCATGTCAGCAAAGTTCGTCAACCTGTTGCGACCATTGCACTTGCCTACTATGGTCGCCATACTGTGGTATACGACGAACCAACAAGTTCATTCGAACCGACTACTGGTGTTCAACAGAGCATCACTTGATAATACAACAGCGTTGACGAACAAGCTCGTTTTTTCAGTATGCGTTAATCATCCAATACATAACATAAATATGCAGTAAATCACTACATAATGTTATGTTATTGGATGATTTAACGAAATAATTGAAACGAATTTGTTCGTCACACTGCTTGATTTCTCAAGTGTATCATTTCTCCTTTCTGTTCAATCCTTCATGACACGTAATGGAGATGCTTTGAGTATAGTCTCGATGTAGAAATCGATATGGGACACGGAAATGAAAGCCGTGTATGACCTAGACTTACGCGGCACTAGCGTACCAGTTTGAATCTGCGGCCATGAGTTGCACTAGACAGATTTCCAGGTCTGAGCTCTGGTTTGAATTGCGTTTTGCAACTCAAAGTGTAATGTGTGTTACAGACTGGACGACTAGTAGTCCGAAATTGATACTGGATGGTGAGGAACTAAGGAAATTTGTGGGCGTGCTATCTCCTTGTAGGCTGTTGTGTCGACCGATGTAGACGCAGTAAAGTGGGACACGCTTATATCCAAAGCTTCGAGAGCCGTATGCTGGACTGACAGCAACTTGGATATCGCCTTATATTCCCTCTTAATTGAAAGGTTGTGGTTACTGTTTCCGAAGTTGCACCAGTTCTTTGTATGCATGCGAGACATGGAGTATGCGTGTTCAGAGATGCTTCGTCGCCTGGAGGTTTTCATCACGCATTGTCTATCGTAGTATCGCAAGGATTGGTGGTAGTGACATGTGATTAAGTTAGAATTAGAAATTAGCATTAGGCCTCGGTTCTGAGAAGTCTTATCGTTCAGGTATTGAAGCTTAGTTAGGCTGCCGCTGGTTGGGTCATCGTGTTGCGTATGACGACCACTCGTCTCACCATCACCGTGACCTATTGTGTTCCTCCACGGAATGGAGAATCTATGAGATCGGCAGTACGATTTGCAAGTGAAAGAGAAAATGGTTACAACGAGTTAGATAAGCAAGTGTCTTACATTTCATTTTAGGTCCGAAAGACCGTTCAATCTAGCTGGATGGAGACACTGAAGGACACGGCGGTGGACTCGTGACAGTGGCGACGTGTTGTCACTTTGTTTGAATCAAATGATTGAGAAAAAGAACGTTTTGTGCAGTTAGACTCGTCCGTATGTGTCACTTTCTATACTTTCCCAGGCACGCAAGTTTCACGCTATGTTTATGTTTTGGGTGTGTATATTCGACTCTCCTGTTCCTGGAATACATCGTAACTCTGAGAAAATGCATGCGGTCAGGGAGCTTGCCTTTTGTTAACGCTTAAACCTGATGACGATTATTGATAGTGCCGTACTATATATATATATATATATATCAAGTAAATGAAACTATAGGAAAAATGGATACATGAGAGGCGACCAACAAACAGTAAGATGAAAAGCTGTTGTCTTGCATTTCCGAGGTACACATTTTTTTGGTTTTTTGGTTTTCTTTACGACGCACGAGTTCTCCAAACAGACCTATACAGCATTCACATCACTAACTTCGCCTCTGAGCCATATCTCCGGCGTTTCAAGCCAAAAACAATCTCCATCTCCCCGATTCCAACCTGAAAGGCGGAAAGCAATAGCCAAAGCCAAATTCGGGGCTAGCTTCATGCCCCCATGCCACGTCGTAGCCAGAGCACCGCGTCGCTTCCTCCAGCCTTGCACAACACGCATAAAAAGAGCATGAAAAGACAGTGAGCGGGCATATGCAAAACGTGTCCAAGCCGTCGAAGGTGATGTAGAACGATAGCCTCAGTCAGAGGACGACTGTTCGCACCCAACACAATGACCCACCGATTTTTTTACCAGACTCCAGCAACACTTCGGAGGCATCGATTGTGGAAAACAGGAAGTCGTCGGACGTCCTCAACGCGAATAGGCCAAGTCACGCACCGTAAAGAGCATTACGACTGTGGTACTGTATACCTTCTCCTTGGAGGAAAGTTGGATGTCATGGCGGTGCAACGTGAACCGCGAGTTCACGAAAACAATTCGTGTTCCCTTACATATTTACTCTGATTATGGGAACATGTAACTTTGGGGAAAGAAAGCTGCCAGTTAGGCTTGCGTTTTTTGTTTAACGCTAAACGATGATCGAGACCCAACTCCCGGCGCAAGAAGCGTGTTCACACTGAGACCCATCGATCAGCATTGCTTCACACCTCGAGCGTGAAAAACGCATCCCGAATATGGCTGCACTCATGTTGATGGACGAGGAGTGTGCGCAACCTACCACCGCCTCTACCCAGCGGAAGATAATCCACATTTTACATCGGAATTGTCACCTGACCGTCCCTCCGAGCAACCCCTATGGAAACAAGATGGGAGACGGTCAGCAAACAAAGCAACATTTCGGATGGGTTATATGGAAATTACCGTTTCGCTCAGCGGGGTTCAATGAAAAGTGATAGGCTAGGCTCCCTAAAGTAGGTGTGACATATCAATTAGCCAGTTCACAGAGGGAATGAAGCGCACTCGGCAAAAAAATATGTTAGAAAGTGAATGCATGGAGACCCAATTTAAGACCATTTCGCAAGCAACCCTGATCAGAGTTGCTCAGGAAAGCCCAGGCGAACTATACTGAATCGGGATAAACTCACCAATTGCCATCGCAATGCCCGTTGCTCTGTGCAGGAAGGAAAACCGCATAACCAAGGGTGGTGAGTAAATTGTTAGATGTGGAGACCATGGCCGCTTCTGCTGGATATTTCTCTCCCAGAACGCCTGCATTTCCTTCTCGGCCTGATCACGTACTTGCCGACTCGTGCTGCCCTTGCTGGCTTTAACAATTTCTTTCAGCCCAGAAGATCGCAAAAAAACCCCATTGTTTGCAGACAACTTAGTCTGCAGCCTCCGGGCTGAGCCTCCGAAAAGACTGCGACCAGACAGACAGGCGACGCGGTAGGACAGCATCGTCCAAATGCCGCCCTACGCCATTATGATCAGCGCAAGTAGCGCAGTTTAGTTCAGTTCAATTTAAATCTTCAGTGGAGTCCAGTTCCAGCTCCGGTTAGAATACAGAACCTTAGGGCAAGATGCCTGATCGCCAGGTTCTTTCACCGAGGGCTCCTTGGATCTGACGATGATTCGACAACAGGAGGGTGGAAACCCTCCTCAGGTCCTACAAGGGGGAAACAATTAATGAAATGCTTTCCTCCTCCACCCCGCAGTTCACACGCTGTCCTCTCCAAAAACAGCTAGCTTTGCATTGTCTAGTCTCCCTTTAGACTCGCGCGCTGGCTCTGTCTCGGCCACTTCCCCCATTCATTCACCACTCGTATGGGAAAAGATTTGCCCCTCCACACTTTGGTTACGCACCCTCGCACAATAGTTTTACCGTTTCCTCCAGGTATTTCGTTTCCCCTTATCAGGATTAGAGCTCTAGGGTGACCCCGTATCTCGACCAGGCCCTTACTGATCATGAAGGCCTGTATTAAGTCACCTCTTTCCTTGTCTCTCTAGGGAGCTCAAGCCGAGCGCACTCAGCCTCTTTTCATCAGGTTATATCACAATACTTTTGTGCAGAGACAAACATTCTACGTCATTGCGCTAATACGCCTCGGGTTCCAACTGAGCCTCAATCACAAAAAAGTTTCTGCGAGCCTAGAAAACATTGGCGGCGACATTTGGGTTGTCCTAGACTGAGGAGACAGGTAGGACTTATCCCTAATTCTCTTGAAGTCTTTAATTAGCTAGAGGATTCAATGCCGACCAAATGGATGTTTATTCTTGAACTGCACTCTTGTCATTAGAAAAGTGGCCGAAACGACGGAAACCGGGGGAAAGAAGAGTGACATCCACTTGTACGAAGGAAATGAAACAGTTTTCGGGGCCGTCGCGCTGTGCGATTTCCTAACGAGTTGGACAATGGTGTTGTTTAATTGGAGCGATAGTGGCTGCTGGAGGCGACCGGCTGAAAAGTCCGAAATAAATGTCCAAATTTCTTTTGAAGTGGGCATTATAATATGAATTGGCGACTTCTTCGAACAGAGCATTCCAAAGAGAAATTGCTCTAGGCGTAGAGAGTTTAGCTCTACGACAGGTGCGGGACTGAGGCCTAATGATTTTCCTCGAATGGCCTCTGATATGGGACAGCGGGACAGGTTTAAAAATTGCCCCACAAGGCCTGAAGCTAAGAGGTAGAACACAGGAATAAATCCATCCCCCTTTCCACGGTAGTCATCACCTCCGGGGGACTTGGTCAGGAGTGCGTAGTTGAGGTGGACAGAGGGGATGGGACGGATCTCGTGTTGTTTTGTTACCAGATCTTGAGTCCGAACTAGCCCCTGTCGGTCTTGCGCTAGTACACAGTGCACTATTTGGCTACCGTACTCCAGCATCGGGCTTTCGATAATGAAGAACGATTGGCCTGGTCCATCATCGAATGAAATATTGATTCGTTTTTAGTCGCTTTCGCGAAGGTTCCCTTCGGTTGTCCAGCGTTTGGCCTTATTTATAGTATGTTAGAGGGGGTTTTACCGCATTGCGCATGGTCACGCAGTCTGCACACATTGCTATGCTAATCGAGAGGGGCCGATTGAGGCCGTTGATTTTGACTGGAAATGATGCAGGACCAATAACTGAGCCTTGAGGGAGACAGCGAAGTTGTAAGGGTGGCATCATCTACCCTAACGACAAAACTGCGGTCGATGAGAAAGTTACGCAGTAAGTCTAGTGGGGGGGCCCAGATCCAGTATTCGTCAAGCTTATATCATAATTTGTCATGGGTAACCCTTTCGCAAGGTCTCACAATAAGGGGTATCAAACTTGCCCTTCATCACTAGCTTGGGCGAGTCTGTCCACGACAGTCACTGTGTCGGTGATGCAAAACCATTCTGGGGGAAGCTGCGCTGGGATGAAGAAAGAATTTCAATTCTTTGTAGGTGGGAACGGATGGGTTGTTTTGATGCCCCACGGAAGATTTTGCCGGAGGTACTGGTATCACTAACTGGTCCATAGCGTGGATGTAGTTGCGTACTGACTTGTATTTGTATTGGTGCCATAATCGCATTTTTCACATGAAAAGGCCAGGGCCTCTCTTAATTATAATTATGATAGTGACTATAATAATAATAATAATGTATGCTTCTAGATTTGCGAGAGGCATGCACAAGGCAAGATCTTTTTTGAAGGGATGGTGCATAGGAAGTGCGAATAATATAAATCGAAAGAGATAAAGGGATGAGAGCAAACTTTGGTTACTGCAGAAGAGCGCTAGAAAGTGAAATGAGATGCTGTTAATCAATGGGGAAAGTACAAGTGTGCCAGTGAAAAGCGAAAAGTAGAAAACTAATTTGTCAGGTCCAAACAGAGCTTGGTGGGACTGTTTGCGAGCGGCGGACTGAGAGTTATTTATTATTTAAGTGCACTAAATATACACATTACTGGCGCAAAACATAAACGGAGCTCGACGGCGGATGTCTAGATATGGCCGGAGTCCCCAGACATAAAGAGCGTTACGTGATGGACAGAAAAATTGAACTGAGAAGATGATAAGCAATGGTAATACGTTAGTTGAATGGAGGCAGCGGAAACCAGGCGGATCGTCAGGAAAAGTAGATGAGACAAGTATTCCACAACAAAACGGCCGAAGAAATGCTGAAAGCAGAGGAAGATTGTCAACATTGTATGGAACTAGCCGGAAGAACTTTATGAGGCTTCGGATATGGAACCCCCAAGGATAGTGACTGTATTTACATGAGGATGGTGATAAGCTGTACTGAGAGGTGCGTCAGATAAGAGAAACTTTTGTAAAAACATTAATAAATACATCAGCCACGAGTGTCCTCTGTTCCCATTTTTGTTGTGACAGATTTTCATCTTAATGAGCAGTATGGGTGGGGAACACGAAGTGCGCGAGCAATTCCGGAGACAGTGGCAGTCGCGGTTCCGCCCAGTCGCAAAATGTGAGTCGAGATATGGAATGCGATAACTGACGTAGTTTCGGTGGCTTGGGTGCCAGCTTGGGATTATGGTGATTATTGGATCGAGGCGGCAGAACTGCAACATAGTGCTTCTATTCCGTAAAATTTGGTAACCAGAAGTGAGCCATGGTAGCAGCTTTGCGGGTAGTTGAAGGTCTGGGGCTACCAAGAACGACCTATTCAGCCATGCCAAGCCAGTAGAGAGGATAAGATAGCATGAAAATGGGGAGTACATGGGCTGAAGTTGTTCAAATCCACGGAATGTGATGATATCATGAATAAAGCGAGAAGTATGTTGACATTCTCGTCAGCCCACATTGGGAAAAGCTCCGAGGTTAATTGCCTAAGCCACTGGTGGAGAGGGTACATCACAACAAGAGAGGTCAAAAAGTGCAATAACGGAAACATGCAAGAAAGTGAGGAAGTGGAGGGTAAAGCCGAGTCCCAGATGATGACCTCAGCAAAGATTCGGTCATGAACTAGAATTCTAACCCATGTTCGCAAACCTCGTCTAGTCCAACGTTAGCTGGCGTCAGGTTAATTAAGAGCCGGACATCCAGTGGCTTTGCCATCTGGGCTTTGAACTGGACTAAATTTGAGCACGATCGCTGGGAACTAGGGAGTTCGTTCCACAGTTTAGGGTAAACAACTGTGAAGAATTTTTCCCCGACCCAGAGTCGGGTCAGGGGCATTCTTAACGAGTGGTATCCACTACGGATTGGATATGGGGACTACCAGCGTCGTGTAAGACGTTTGTATTGGAGTGAAAATTTGTACGGCAAAGATTAAAGAGAAATGTAAGGTTTAATTTAACTCGACGAAGCCACAATGATTCAAGTCAAAGCAGCTCACATCTGGCCCTGTAGTTTGGGTCAGATGAGGGGCCTAGGAGATTTCTAATGAATGCCTTCTGTACATTCTCGGTGGTAATTAGATCGACTTTACACATATGCGTGAAGGTAATCGGGCAGTACTCAAGGTGGGGCCTGGCATGGGATTTGAAGTTGATAATCCTGCAATCTTGAGTGCGGAATGCCCTTAAAATCATTGTAGCGGTTCTTTTAGCTACAGCGGTCTGGTGGTGGGCGTGCTCATGGAAGTTGAAAGAGCAGGAGTATTGTAACCCTAAGCCCTTAATTGGGTGTGATACAAGAATTAGCATGCCGTTTGTGGATAGGGGCCCCGGGGGAACATGGCATTTATATGTTATTGTAGAACTCTTGTCAGCAGCGAACTTCATAAGCCATTTGGAACACCAGTTATCAAGAGACTCTAGACCTTCGTTAATTAGTGTAAGGACCAACGACACTGAATTTAATATCCCCACTGGTAATGGCACAGGGGTGGAAAAAACAACCGTTAATATTTACTATCCGAAAGCAATCGAAAAGGGAGGGTGATAGCCAAAATAAGAGGAGATTTCTTATTCCATGAGTCTTAATTTTGGCCAGAAGTCGGAAGTGGGAAATGCGGTAAAACGCTCTTGACATGTCTTAAAAGATTATGAGAATCAACTGGTGGGGGTCTGCATTCTGTGTTAATAGGCTCAAGAAGTCAAACTCGCAGGTAAGGCAACATTGGCCCCTCAGGAGGCCGTGTTGGGAAGGTTCGATAGGTTTGTCAGTAGTAAGGACGTTAACTAACTGTGCCTTAACTATCTTTTCCGTAAGCCTAGATGGAACTGCAGTGTGGTTAATGAGGCGAAAGTTTTCAGGGTCAAGCAAAGAACCCTTTTTGTGATGTGGAACAATAATGGTGGTCTTCCATTGTGAAGGGACTGTAGTGCCAGACTTCGAGTGCGAGAATGGATTCAGAAGAATCAGAAGATTGTCTGGACCAGCGGTGCGAAATAGGACCGGAGAGATGGCATCAGTACCCGACCTGTGGGATGGCCTGGCATATTTCATTACTGTCATAATGCCAGCAACGTCGAATGAGATGGAGGATAATCTGATCGAAGTTAGCATGGGGTGGATTTCAGAATGTGGCCGATTGTCATTAACGAGAGTAAAAGAGAAGTAAGTATTGAATGCTTCCGCGATGTCTGCAGGGGAATCCATGCGTAAGCTGTTCAGTGCGATGAATTTCTGCTTGACCGACGACCTGGGCTGCGAGCAAGCTTTGAAAAGGTGTGAAGTCTTCTGAACTGGGTTAGGCGACCAAAGAGCTGACATAACCTGCCATTTGAACCTTGGTTCGGACGTAATAGGTAATTCTTGTTGCAAGCGGTTGATTTGCATTAAGAGCGGGAAGTCTCCCGTTTGGTTGAAGATTCCTGAGCCTTCAAAATTTTCATCCGGGGCTGACAAACCCTACTGTGCCTCCTGGGTTCAAGTTGAGTGATTGGAGTGGACAGACGATTAATAGCAAAAAGTAGTTTTGCGTAAAGATTGTCTGCCGCATTCTGCGGGTCAGGCAATAAAACGAAGCTGGAACAATCAAGGGCTCGCAGAACGTCAGGGATCTCGGCCCAACGGGTCGACATATAGGAGAGACAGTATGTTGGTAAACATTGATGATGAGGGTTTGTTAGGGATGGAGAAGCCACACGCGACCATCTGTTCACTCCCAGGGAAGGGTTTTAGTGCTGAAACCTTAACATCAGGAGTGCTAGGCGTAAAAGCTAGGTCTAAGGTATTATGGATCCCTGTGGGCGTGGTCACATGCTGAGTCCATCCTTCAGCGTGCATTTCAAAGACAAAGTCGAGTAAGGTATGTGTAGCTGATAAAGAGGGCGTTAAACTGAGCGGCTAATATCGCAGCGCTTTCGCTCAGGATGCGGGGATGAGGCTAGTCAAACAACATGGCGTAGCATTGCTTTAAGCAGCAAAGGCCCTAGAGGACTGTGCCTGGGCCCATCTTTAAGTCTCACAGAGTATGGTAGGGTGGTGTTGAAGGTGGTCCTAGAGTATGAGGTAAGTTACAAGTACTAGGCGGTGGGAGTTATCCGAGATCCGACCGGATTTTTGGAGCTTTGGGCGAAAGCAAAACTAAACCACTTTTTTGCTCGACGTACAAAGGGCCTCATAATATCACATGACTAGGGCTTGTTTATCGTTAACGTTGTTGACAGGGTGTGGAACCAAGGACTGTTGTCTCCTCAGATTTAAAATGTCCGCGACAGCCCAAAAAAATGGGGTATGGATTGCTCAGATTAAATTTAATTTTGTAATGTCGTAAATCGGCAATGGTAGTATCCTTGCACCCTGCTATATTAAGCCCTCTTAGGGAGTAGCGTATGCAGATCGCCTTCATTCTTCTACAAGGATGCCGCCTACTCCCAATAAGTGCAGCAATTGACCAGGTGAATCCTTGAGGAGTAAGCTGGAGGGCCGTGCGATACTGTGGCGCAGAATAAAAGAAGGAGACACCGTAGTGACCCAACGGAGATTTTACGAAAGCGAACGGATTTTTGGGTTATCCTAGATGTTATTTTCAGCAGAATGAAATTTTCTCACGCTGCCGAGGTAGGAAGCCTGGGAAACCGAGGTCTAAGCTGTCGGTCAGGTGCACCCCCTTGTTGACAGCCTAGCAACTGTGTAGAAAAGACTGAATAAGGACCTGGTGACGATACAGAATGTGACCCCTTTTAAACAGGTGTTTAGCAGACACTGCGGTAGCATATCAAGTTAAGACACTAAAAAGTGAGGTGACTGTTATTCCACCATCCCTGACTTGGATAGCCAATATTGGCTGCCCGTAACATCTCTCGCGGTCAGGGTGAGATAAATCATTCTGCTTGCTTCTTTTATCTAGGCCCGTTGGAGTGGACCCGAGAGAAGCGAGTGCTCAGCCGGGGGCGTATTATTGAAAGAAATCTGAGCGTGAAACTGACGCAAGCCAAAACCTGCCTTGTGGAAAACTAAATGAACTGGGCCGGACTATCTTTTTCGCACCTCGGAATGGACGGTTCCTGACACTCAACACTCTTGCTTCGATTTCATAAACATAATTGCTCCAACTCTGGGAGTAGAGGTGTTCACATGCACGTCTCTCAATTACTCCCCCATCGATTGCAATACCGTCGCCAAAACCATGGGGTATCCCTACTTGACAGTCACCTTCGAACAGCCACTTTCACTGTCATCTTTTTACTGTTTGTCATCGCCCCTCACTAAGTGGATGAATTTCGCCCGTTAGAATCACGTTTGTCTCTGACACAACCAAACGACGCTCTCCCGATGAAATTGGGCCAACATCTTGAGTTTTTTCTCAATCCCTATCGAAATCTCCCTGTCCATTTCAATTACCTCGAACCCGCTACTATCTCCGTGACTGTAGATTCCTACGTGGTCGCTTTCTTTTATTCGTGACTGTTTCAGTTTACCGTGTCCCTCTGGTCCTGACCATTCCTTGTGCTTCAACGGCATGATCTGGGGTCGACTATAACACATGACTTCTGCGCTGTTAATTGAATTAATCCCTAATGTATTTCTCTCTCTTCTAGCTTGGTCTGCATTTGTGTCTACTGCCACTATTCATTGCCCGTCCCTCTAAATGCCTATTCATCTTCCTTTTACTCATATGCGCAGACGATCCACACTCTAGATCAGCCTGTCTACCTGTCTATAGACACCAAAAAATCGGATTGTTGGCAACGTCCGCTACTACCCGTATATTTTGGGTGGCATTATACGCACCAGTAATTTATTATTTTGAGCCGCTCGTACGATTGGTCACTTATTAATCCGAAGCCGGCAGCAAGGAGAAATCTCCGCTCGTTCTCTTTCCAGACTGTTCAGTTGTATTTACCTCACACTCTGGCTACCACGGTTTAGGATTGCCTGAGATTATCCACACTCGGAAACCTAAAGTCTGGCTGGTTCCACCTACGCTACACTCACATTCATTTCCGCACCTCCCAAGTACACCGGCACCAGCACAACGGTGCGGGGTTTGGTCGGATCTACTGCTTTGACCCGCGCACATCGGACAGACAGCTCAACTGCAGCGGTGTGCATGTGCGGCTAGGTTGGTGGATTACACCTCTTTTGTTTACCCGTCAACGGTGTTGTCAGATCGGGTGGCCAGAACTTGGTTAGCCCCACCCACTAGTCCCAATGTTCACGTGGACCACCTCGTTCCGAATTCCCCTTGCTCCCTCCCAAAATTCCTTTTGCCCAAATTTTCCAAAACGAACTAACGGGGGAATCAGTTTTATTGGCATCTGAAGTGATGTGACTTTCTGCATACATTCTTCATCGAAATGGATAGGGACCATAATTTTTCATAAGCATCTATTCTAGCATGTCGAATTTGGCGACAGCCTGATGCCTGCGGTAACTTTTTGCACATTGAATCAGTTCAGTCTGGTTCCCATTATTTTTCCAAATCTACTCTTACTATTGAATACAGATGAGTTCCACGAGAGCAAACCTACCCAAAACCAAATTCATGAACCATAAATACGATTACATAATTTGTACCCCATGTCTCCGTCTTCTCCTGCCAAACGGACTCTACTTCCAATATTCGGCTTGTTATGCTGCTGCTTTTTGTCAAAAATATACCGCTCACTAGAATGTGAATTCCACTGCCTTAATATTTCTCGTTCAGTATTGCAGTGCATTTCTTCTCGCCGCACGTGTCCAAATCGTGCTTATCCCCATCATTCAGGAATACCACTACATTAGGTTCCTACGTGCGACGTTGCTCATCCATCTCGTCCGCTGCGTGCATATGGCGGCTTACGAGATGCGCAACTAAGACAGAAAGCGGCGCTAACAAGAAATGATCGTCAGACTAAAATCCCTCGTGTGACAATTAGTTACCAGTTGTGTTCTCGTCATGCACATATGGCCTGGCCTCTGGTGAAGTTCTGTTCGCCTTTGCTTCTGTTAGTCCCTGCCCTGTCAGTGTCATTTCTTGTTTCACTGATACTGTCTGTGAGAAAAATGATTTATTTAAGCGTGGGGTTGCAGAATCGGAGATGCGACTGCCTGCCACTTAAAAGCAAGTCGAGATAGCAGAGGGTTTCAGGACGCAGGAGGTGGAGCGATTTTCTCTTGAAGATCAATCACAGGACTTAGGCTGAGTAGGTGGTAAAATTTGAACACTGATTACGGACGTCGGTGCTCTAAATTATTTGCCGTTCGACTTATCCAGAGTGGATTGGGTGACGTTCGATTGTCGCTCTGAGTAATACCACAAGTTCACAAAGCAGTTCGAAAATTTCACTGATCCAAAAATACTGGACCTTGGGCAGAGACTACTGTATGTGACACCCTGTTACCGAGGACAAGCAATGGAGGGTAAAGGTAGATGCCCCATGTTCGAGGCTGTCCTGAAACATGGCAAGACGAAGACATTACTGGGAGACTTTTTAAAACAGCCTTTTAAATTTTCGTCATATACGATTGAAGGAAAAATTGGAATGTTTTGGATTTTTAGTGAACTGAAACGTTAAAAAAGAACCAATAATAAAGTACGGGTAATTTTTACCCGTCGGGTGCTGCATCGCTACCATTTTTCGTAAATTATTCTTAGGAGAGAACAGCGATACAAGGAGAGTCAAATAAGTGGGCCACGGTGGTTAAGGTTAACAGTAATTTTTACATTGTTGACTGCCGCGGTTCGCTTGGTATGGAAGATATAGGGGAGGAACATGTGGTGGAGTTGACGGAACTTCTGTGGAAGGATGGCTTTCCACTTATAAACTGGATGCCCATCGATTCCGGGGTCTCATAAATCACCTCGGCAAACAAACGAGCAGAGTGAACCCGTCGGACGAACGCATCCCTAAGAAATACTGAGATGCAGATGGCGACGATTTCGATTTCCAGCTGGTTATCCAAAACCAGCCAGGTATATGTGGAAACTTCAACCAACCGTGTCAAACATGCTCGATCTTTTTTAACTCATTTTGCCGTGGATGCTTCCAAAAAGGATATTGCTACAACAACTGCGCAGAAACAAAATTGTTTGGGATGACCCCATTGGTTCCGAGGGTAAATTGTCGCGGGAGGAATGTCGGACAAGAATGCGGGGATTAGAGAGAATAAAATTTCTTCAATGTGTGTCCATTCGGCGTAAAACAGAAAATAATTTTCAGAGGCCTCAGAAGTGAGCTGCGGCACCGCGGTGTATGGTCGATAGAGTAGAAATGAAGGCTCTTTTGGCGTTAGAATATCGCTGCCAGAGACCCGAGCGGCACCTGTGAACTCAGTATGGATTCCACGTCTGAAGTAAAGTCGCACAATTATTGCACTGCAGCTGGTACAGATAATAAAAAGGCACTTTCAATCCCTTCGACTGGACTGAAGCGTTTTGGACGGATTCAAAGATAGTACTGGACTACACCCACAATATTAATAGCTGCATCGGCGCTTTTATGGCGGACAGACTCAAAATCATGCACAATGAAACAAAGGTTGAAGAGCGGAGGCACTCAAAATCAGCCAAAAGTATAGCCCATGGAAAAGTAAACCGATGTCCCAGAACTCTTAAACACGCCTGAGATGCATTGGCTCGTGAGCAACCTGAGCAACGAAACTGAACTGGCGTAGAAATTCAAGGGTAGAACAGGGACAGCTGTTGCAGCCATGTATGTGTCCTTTTTATCTAAGTTCAACAGGCCTCCTTTGTGGACCCGACTGTCCACGGTGCTGGTTTGGCTCACCGGACTCCGAGGGCAGCTGCTGGAGATGAATGGTATCAGACTGTCTGGAAGAATACTCGCACTCCGGTCCACCTGCATTTCGCAGAGTGCGATGTCATCCGAATGCTGCGATCTTAGGACCTCGGCATGCATCTAAAAAACATCGTATCCAGAGGGACAATGCCGATGACCGGACGCTTAAGGGGTGTTAAGCTTCAAATTCATCCAAAATTTATTAGAAGTGTGTGGTAGACTGACTATCCCCCATCAAAGTTTTGACGCTACACATCCGGTCATATTTCCAGCTTGATGCTATGTCACTGCCCTGCTTGTGCAGTATGCACACGCAGTGGAGAGACTCGCGGGGCAAGCCACGTACCGGGCTTCATACAAAAGGGATTTTGGATCTTGGTTTGCACGGCAACGAGAAACGAGCGATCAAACGGTGAATGAGATGTCGGTAGTGCGTGTCCGCCATGGGAGACAACTGCTGTCTCAGCTTCCTAAATGCAGGGCGAAACCTGGTTGTCGTCGATACGTTTGGTCTCCAATGGGTAAAATACAGGGAACAGGCGGAGAAAGACACGAATGCCCAATTACCTGCAAGGATCTTCGAGCCGTACACCTCAAAGTTCAACACTCGACGAGCACGGATTCGTTGTTCGAGGCAGTTTAGTGATTCGCAAGCGAGCGGAGTATGATGAATAAAAAATTCTGATAATGGATCAAATTTTGTTGAGGCCGATCAAGCATGTTAGGATCAGCGTCTATAGCTGGACAGGCTGAAAACCAAAGCTGTGAGGCCCCGTATTCAGTGGCAATTAGACCCCCGTGCACCGGTCATCGAGGTGGACTATTGTGAGTTTCGTCTCAATGATAACTCTTACGCAGATTCATCAAAAACACTTAATGATGAAGCCTTAAATAGTGTACTAACTGATGTAAAAACGCAATAAAACCATCCATTAATACCGGTATCCTCTAGTGGCATCACCCACTTCTCGTTGACTGTTGATGAGATTTTGAAGTTTAGATGTGGCTGCAATTTAGTGGAACCCGTTAACCTTCACGTCATATAACTTGGATTACTTCCGCAGGGCCTTTTGAAGGAGGTGTGTGCAAAAATTCAGACGAACTCTCTAAGCCCCACAAAAGTGGATACATTGCAAAATGCCGTTTAGGGCAGGGGATGTAGTGCTTTTCCTGGACAAACACCTTCGCGTTCTTTTGTGGTTCCATTTTCATGGAGCTGATGATCATCAGTTCTAAATGACTTGTAATAACGGTTAGCCTTACAACGGAAAGCGGAACGCTGACTGGTGATTTGCATTGCGTGCTCCTTATAGAAGGGAAAGAAAAACGGATTATATTGTAGTCTCCGAAATCGGAAGGTGAGCGCATTTCGAAGAGAGAGGATGGGAAACTGGCAACTCAGCACGCCTATATACAAACGGTTTCTCCTGTTGCACCATTTCAAGTAGACATTGAATAACATGCCCCTTTCTGAGTTCAATCGCCGATTAATTCATTTTGTATAACGTTAATCGATGAACCGAGATAATTCTTTCACCAACCACTTTCACCCGAAGTTTACTTTGATGCATTTCTTCCAGTGCTTTGATACCCAATAACACGCCAGTTAGCCACGTGCTTGTTGCACTACACTAATTCCGAACACGCATTCTGTCACTCGGTATCTCCATTGCTGCACGTTCGTCATTTTCCAACTACAAGATATTGTTTTATTCTGCACTTGCAGTCCTCCACCCACAAGATTAGCCACTTGCATTCTCAACTATACACCCTACATCGCCTCCGTTGCTTTCATTCTGGACAAGCCTCACCTGGTAGCCCTAAAAACCGTCGAATTGGATTACAAGATCGATGAAAGAGAAAACAATTCAATGGACGGCGTTTCATGAGCCAGTCTGTAAGCAGTTTTAGAAAGAGATTTGCGGTGACGACAGGGATTACAATGGAACTGGCTCTGGTTTTGAACCTTTATGTTCTCATATTTGACGGTTGTTTGTGCTTGTACACTGACTGACTTGGTAACCCAGTAACGTGGAATTTACGAATCTATTGCGCTTCTGTTTTCAGATTTGCCTTGAGCTACTCATTGCTCAGACGCCGTTCACATCTCCCGGTGATAGAGATGGCAGTCGAAAATCTATCTTTCCGACCCGAGGTGAAGAGATAAAACATCAGAGGAAAATTACCTCTGGTAAGCCACGAGCCAAGCAAGAGGAACGTAGGCTGTGAGAGATGGGCGTGCTCAGAAGGGCGCATGAGCCGCCGAACGACTTTGCGAGCGCTCTCGTATCGCATTTCTGATCCTCGTGGGCCACTAAGTAGGCCAGTCTCTCGTACTCTACTAGTCACTGATTAAAGTTTGCGTAGGTGGGCCAGAAGTTGTCCATGAAAATGCGTCTGAAAGGCGTTTACTAACAATTACAGCAGTATAAATAAACAATTCTCTAGTACTCAGTGAGAAGTGTTTGATTAAATGATCGTGTATGGGTCTGGTTTATTACTTAACGCCGCCTTAAGACAGGATACTGGTGACAGGATAAAAGGGGTTAGCTGTCGGCCGGAAACACATTACTCTGAAAAAGTTTGGCATGGGCAAGGTAGAACCTGCTTTGATGGAGAGTGTGCGCCGATCCGCTCTGTCTGCGTTTGCGCTATGCAGTTATAGTCGATTATAGGTAAGCTCCATTCTTCGGACTCTCGCCAAAATTTGCCCATGGTTAACTCCAAAAGTTTTGAATTTGAGTCATGGGGGTTGAGTCGTGCGCATACGAAGCAATCCTAAAGGAAAGGGTTTGAGGATGATCTCTACCTTAGGCTAAAATAAGGGGACGGGAGAGACAACCCCAAAAGCTTCTCGTTCACTCCATAACCAATGATTACAAATCGATCAGATAAATTTGTGAAGTACGGAAGCAAGAGATTGTAATCCTACTCAAGGGCTTGCTTAGTTTTTGAGATGGATAAAAATGTGATCCTTGGAACAATGCTGAATCTAGCCACGGAAGCCTTGAGAAACCGCACTATCAGGAAAAGTAGATTGACTCGCCATAGTTGCCACTGTTGTAAGGCAAGCGTGGAGCCGGCTTTTTATCGGACCGGATCCAAAATTGTCGTGAAATTGTAAGCTGGCCTTCTCTACTGCAGTAAGAAGAGATGAATTGGGGAAACTTGGAGATCCTTAGGGACTTGTGTTGCAGGTGTTTTGCATTTTAGGCACCGCACGTGTCAAAAGAAAATTGATTTATTTAACTAATCTGAAGGAGAGTGGCCTGTTTTTGTTTAGACCACCCGTTCTGACAAAAAGCACTAGTACTGGTCGGGTTGATGTCCTTGAGCGATTGATAGCTGCATTTGCCAATCATACAGTTCACACACTCTGGTCAGTCCCTCGAAATCCCAAAGCATCGCGCAGCCAAATTTGATGGAAAATTCATGAGAACAAGATTGCTCCGCAAGTTCTATAGTATTATTCATAATTTAAATATGATGAGCATGCCAACCAAAACTATCACATTGAATTCTTGTCACTATACAGCCAGAAATTAGCCTATTAATAGGACAAAGATTTTTTTAAAATGAAAATGAGAAGAAAAGGGATAAACAAAAGGTATCTGTTCTATGGCTTCAGAAAATACAGAAGCTTCTGCCTGCTTCATAAGGTCCACGGAAATATTTTCTGAGCAAAACAGTAAAAAATCACTGCAAAGAAAATGAACATCTGCGGTCGACGAATGCAGATTTCAAAACAAAAATAGACAGCTGCAAATCGAATCGCCCTATTCCATGAAGATCTGTTAGTGCACCAGTCGCCCGTAACGTAATCTCAACCAGGGACCATAAAGGCAACATAAAGAGAGGCAAATGCATGGAGCAGGAGGTTTACCTCAAACAAAAGCATTGTATTGATGACCAAGCTCGGTAATAATGGTCTGATATCGAAAAAACACGTGAAGAATAGCACAGAATTTTCAGTCAATCTGAATTTCATACCGTCTGATTTCGGACTTACACTGGCTGCAGACAGTTTGTAAGTTTTACGCTTTCCCTAAATGATCTGCTGGCTGGTGTGTGCTGAAGAGCGCAACCCCCTAGGATACATGTCTGTGAAGTAGCTGTCTTCTATCGATTGATTTCCTTATTCTAGGGAAAAATTGGTTGCTTGTTTTTAAGGTAAACACTTCATTGTTCTGAACCGGTGACGTGGAGCTCTGAGTAAAGAATAAGTAGGATTTTCATAGGGTTCCAAGTGGTGGGCTTTGCAATAATACTACAAACGTTTCATTAACAGTTAAGATTTCAGTCGATGTGCACAGCTGCCGGATTTCCCTAATTATGGGTTTAACAGTGCCTTTGAACTTAAAATTCTTCAGCGACCTTGGCTTGAAGTATGTGTCCGTCCTCTACTTGACCTCTGTTAGTTTTGCCTTTGTTCTAACAATTTTGACACTCGGCCTGAGAATTTCGATCCTTTTATTTATGTGCCGTCATTTTATTTTGAGTACAAAAACACTGTGTGATTCCGTTTCGCAGACAGATCCCTAAAAAGTGTTTAGATCTTCGATCTGTTTGGATCGAATTATGATCTCTTCGGTTAGCTAGATTATCTGCCTCTCATTTGAATGTATACATGACACAGGTCAATATGTCCATTGATTTAGTTATGGAAAGAAATCCAGGCTTCCAAAAACTCCCTCCGTGCCGCCTAGATGCATGATCCAAAATCTCAACTTTTCCCAGGGTAAATCTATTCGGTTCTTGATCTTCGTGGACGGATACCGAAGAGGTGGGTGTTGCCTTGTATTGGTTTGTACTCCTAAATTCAAGCAGCCACTCTTATACCAATTTGGCCGATACAGCACTTGCCGCAGTACATGCGCTTGACTTCGTAAACAATATTTAGTCTTGCCCGTTTTCATTGTGAAGTGTAGTCTGAAAATTTATGTCGAATTGGAAATTTATTGTGGCATCCTACTCCAGTGCTGCATGAGCAATTGAACACATGCCCAGAGCCGATGCACTATTGAAACCGTCAGCGTGTCTGTTGTTTGAAGTGAGTGAAATGACAAATATTTAGTGGTTCCATGATATTGAAAAGGGAGGGTGTCATGAGAAAGATGTAATTCCTGCATCTTTATTGGGTGTGCAGACCACGGATGGAAGAGGAATGCCCAGATTCTCAGCCGCAGATCATTTGGATCGGTCATCGCATCGGTAGCGGGCTCATTTTGGGCTCTTTGCTGGGCAACGGCGCCTGCTTGGTCTGTCTCAGTTAGAGTGGTTTTCGCACTTCCAATCCATCTTTCCCTTTTTACTTTTACTCTTGGGTGCTTACCAAGAGGAACTAATTGCCCTACAGAGACTACGTTGCCTATCTGTTATATAAGGCTATACGATGATCCAACGTCCGCACTTAAGCCATACTGTTCGGCTTTTAGTTTTGAGAAGTTGGCTGAAACACCTGAATGACTGCGTCTATGCTTCTTTTGGAATATTCAAACGGATAAACGTACCCCGGAGGATTGTGTACTTTGCAGTCCCTGTGTCACAACGTTTTTCCGTACCATTTACTCCTTATTATCCCACTATCTTTCAAGACCGTTGGGCCGTTCTTTCAGTCGGCCCAGAGCGATCAACAAGGGAATTCAAACAATCAAATTTGTCAACAGTTTATCTGATTTTCCCTGAGGCCTAGTGATTTCCTCCACTTAATTCTCTATTTATCACCTGACCTCTCTATTCTTCAATGAGGGTGCAGCATTATTATGGGTGAAGGAGGGGGCTGAACAGTGTGCATACTCACCTTTGCACGAGAAACGAGTCGAAGCTGGACGTGATGCAGCCAGTATTGTGTCGTAGTAAGCAATCGACATAGGCAACCCTCGTTGAAAGGGAATGTGAAGGCATGGACAAAAACAATTCGCTCAATGTTTAGCCTCTTGCTTGTTCTACCCTTCTTATTCACATTTTTCTGCATTGATCTGACCGAGGACTTCTGACTTCGGGAATTACCTTTACTCTTTTAATAGGAGCCTGGCCGCCCCATTGCTTTCCGCTAATTCACGGTTTCCGTTGCCGCGCTTGGCTAGCCTCCGTGGCTTCTCGGTATATACGGCTTTCCCGGGACAAATCAGGGTTAACTTGGCGTCGTTTCCGGAATCTTTTTTTTTGCTATCTGGTATTATAATAATACTGTATTTTTCCCGATTTGCGAGAGGCATGCGCATGGCAAGATGAAATTTTACGAGGATGATGCACAGGAAATGTAGATAATAGAAGTCCAATGGGACAAGATGGTGGGAGCAATAATAAGTTATTTTAGAGGCTCACTGGAAGGTTAAATGAAATGCTGCAAAGCGATAGGGGAAGTACAAGTATGCCAGTGAAAAGCATAAAATAGAAAACTCAATTTTTGTGACCGAGAAATAGTTTCCTGGGACTGTTTGCAAGTAGTGGACTACGAGTCATTTCGTGTTTAAATGCACTAAATGTGCTCATTGCTGGCGCACAACATGGACGAAGCCCGACGGTGGATATTGATATTTGGCTAGAGATACCAAAAGTCGGAAGCATTACGTAATGGACGGAAACGTTGAGCCGAAGAGACGACAAGCAGTGGTAATGCGGTACTTGGATAGAAGTGGTGAAAACCAGGCGGAACGTCAGGCGAATTAGATGAGACACGTAGCTGACAACAAATGGCCAAAAAATGCTGAGAGCGGGAAAAGATTGTCCCAAAGTATCTGGAGAAAATTTGTGAAGCTTTGGATACGGAACTCCAAGGATATTGATAATGTCTATATACGGATGGTGGTAAGCTGTACCAAGAGGCGCGTCAGATAAGAGAAATCGTGTATTAACACTCCGTAAATACACTAGCCAAGAATGTCCTCTATGCTGTCATTTTTGTTGTCGCAGCATTTGATGTTATTCAGCAGTATGGGTTAGGAATATGAGGTGCACAAGCCGTTCCGGAGACAGCAGCAATCGCGGTTTTGCTCGATCGCAAAGATGCCGGTTGAGATATCCAGTGCGATAATCCGCGTAGTTACCGTTGACCGGGCCAGAACTCGGGCGCCAGTTCAAGCTAACAGGTTCCTAACAGGAATGATTGGGTAGCAGATTCGGAATCGCTAGTACGAGGACAGAAGCGTTAGCAGCGCGTCTGCTGCGGATGCGACATCTGAAACGCAAGAGCGAAGTAGTCTGGCTTGGGTGCCAGCTTGGGGTTATGGTGATTATTGGATCGCGACAACATACCTACACCATAGTGCATCTATTCCGTAGATTGTGGTAACTAGAATGAGCTACGGTAGCAGTTTTAGGCGCAGATGAATGTCAGAGGCTACCAAGAACGACCTATTCAGCTCCGCCAAGCCAGTAAAGAGCATAAGATGGCATGAAGAGCGAGAAGTACACAGGATGATGTTTAAAATCACAGGATGTAATGAGAGCATGGATCCAACAATAAGTACGTTGGCATTTTCGTTCGCCCACATTGGAAGAATTTGGAGAGTTAGTTGCTGAAGCCACTGGTGAACAGGGTGCATCACTACAAGGGAGGACAAAACGTGCACTAGCGGGGACGTGTGATAAAGGGAAGAAGTTAGAGGTGAAGCCGAATCCCTGATGGTGATCTCAGCAAAGAATCGGTCACGAACTAAAATTCTATCCCATGTTCATAGGCCTCGTCTAGTCCAATGTTAGCTCGTGTCAGGTTAATTAAGAACCGGATATCCAATAACTAAATCTGGGCACGACCGCAGGGACATAGGGCGTTTGTTCCACAATTTAGAGTGGGCAACTGTGAAGAATTTAGCCCTGCTCGATAGTCGAGTCAGGTGTATTCTCAACGAATAGTATTTATCACGAAGTGGATATGGGGGACTACCAGCGTTGCGTGTGACGTTTGTGGTAGAATGGACATTAGTACGGCAAAGATTAAAGAGAAATGTAAGGTTTAATTTAACTCGACGAAGCCACAGTGGTTCAAGTCGAAGCAGCTCGCATCTGGCCCTGTAGTTTAAGCCAAGTGAGGGACCTAAGAGATTTCTAGTGAATGCACGCTGCACATTCTCGATTGCAATTCGATCGAATTTACGCATATGCGTAAAGATAATCGGGCAGTACTCGAGGTGGGGCCTGGCATGGGACTTGAAGTTGATAATTCTGCAGTCTTTAGTGCGGAATGCTCTTAAGATCATTGTGGCGGTTCTCTCAGCTATAGCGGTCTGATAGTAGGCCTGATCGTGGAATTTGAAAGAGCGGGAGTATTGTAACCCTAAGTCCTTAACGTATTTATCAGAGTGCTGGAAATCGTCGTCCCTTGCTGCACTTGCGTTTCAAATGCTGGGACATGTTTGACGAAGTTATTAGAATTGACTGCGTTCTTGCACGTACAGGCACTAATTCATGAGGGGATAGCACTTCTTGGTGACACTAAACACTCCAGCTTGTTGACCATTTCATTTACCGTTAAGTGAGGATCGCTTAGTGGAAGCCCAAGTTGGTTCCTCCCCAACAGCCGTGTCTCTAACATCCGTTTGATTTATGACTAATTCTTCCTTGGTTTATTTGAACCATTATGGTTGCTTTGATTGACTGTGAATCCGTAAGCTGAAGGCAATTCCCTCCCAGAAGCTGCCGATTATTTGGCCCTAATAACCCCGAGCAACAAGCCACATACAAAAGCTACGAATTGAAATTACTAACTTGAGGCACCCTTGGCATCAAAGTGACATACAGTTACTGCTTGAAGAGCGAGTATAAGCAGCAGAAGTGAGGTCAGCATTGCTCTGCGGATTCCAAGTAGGACTTTTGGGTGTGGTAGACATGAAAAGACTTTTGATATTTCACCACCGGTTTCTTCTTGGACATGGTTCTTCAACTGTTTGAGTAATTCAGAAGGCGGGTGTAAAAAACTGGGTCTTATGTTCTAGTAATCGATGCAGGCCCTTAATCCGTAAAGATTGATGCCGCTGTAAGCTGTTTTGTGGGACTGCTCAGTTGCATGCTGGTCCTTTAGCATGTGGTGGTTGGAGAACGGTTTGGAGTGGCCAGCCGATGACATGGGTATAAATGTGAAAACCTCAACCTGTGGACAGGTTCGCGTTGATGTTCGGGGTTCGAGAGTTTTCTGGAGCGATGTTTTGGCGCAACTCAGTGCCTTACACAGTGATGTTATTAGATTCGAAAGTCATGTTCTACGGCAAAGTTCTTCAAACTAAAAGTCTACCGTCGATTTTTCATTATTTCTTGTTTTTTACCTGTTTGAAATGGCGTGGGATACCAGCTACAACCGGAGCGCACTGGTGCAAGGCTAATGGTTGTCCAGGCTGGATTGATTTGAAAGCAATGTAAGTTTTTGCCATGTTTTGAATTCTTATTATTAATGACTTTATTATTCCTGTCGATACCGCATTGGAATTACAGAATTCCCAGTCCGATGTGAGGCTGCTGCCAACGTCAATGGTGTGAATGCTGAATGGCTAACGGTTGAAGTTCTGCGAGGTGTGGGTTCGATTGTTCTCGTAAAAGATACGCTCACCCCGGTCCTAGGGCAAATCACCCTTCGCCCGCCGGTTGCAGATATACGTTTGCCCTTCGATGCTGCCGACGAGCGGAATAACTGTGAGTTCAATGGCAGTAGTGTACACTATGGCTCCAAGTGCTCCCACCAAATAAACCCCCTGTTAACTGGTCTAGAGCTGCTTAAGTGCAAACCTTATTTTGGCGGTTTGCCTTCATCACTTGCCACATCGTTCAGGCGTTTCCGAGAATGGGTCGCTTTGCATATTCCTGAAGAGAAGTAGCGACATTCTTACGTATTTCGCTAATACGAAGGAGAGATCAGTGATGCCGTTAAGAGATGTTTTCTATATCCTCCAATGAAGGGATGCAGAAATGTGAAAAAGGGCTGAAGCGGCTATTTCGTCGGAGGCATTCATTTCTATCAAGTCCTCTGAATAAAGCAAATAAAACAGCAGCCACCTTGTTAAAACGGGGAAGACAATGACCCACAGCGACGAGTTAGTAAGTTTCTCGGATGGCTTCAAACCACTAGTGCACAGGACGGAACTAAACTCCGTTATTATTGCGAACGGGTTTACTTAGGAAACTCATTATCGAACTCCACTTGTTAAATTGGCTAGAAAATCATAACAGACAAACGAGGGAGGCGGCAAGTCAACCTTCCGTGGACCGTTTCAGCTAATCTCAGCAGTCTGGCTTACAGCAAATCTTCCCGGAGTTCAGTGTTAGATCTAATATGCACTGCTCCCCGAAGCAAGAGAACAACGCTGTGATTTCTAAAACAAATCAACGTTTTAAGTAAGAAAAGCAGCTGAAAAACTGTTTTGAACTCCTAAGGTTGCCGGTCAAAGGATCGTCGGATTTAGCTTCCAAGAAAAAGATGTTATTTCTTTAAAAGTAGTGGCAAATGCAAATAGCGCCCTAATAAAAATTACTGGGCATAAGACTGCAAGAAATGACATCATTACATATTAGTGTCTATAACTCGGATGTTGGTGCATGCTTTCAAATTCCTGTCCACGTTATTACAGCAGATATTTTTCCGGCTATCATCAAAGAATCGAGCAGGATGGATATTTTCAGCATCCATCTTGATATGGAGACAGACACCTTTCATTTTCGATCTGATTTGGCAGGACAATTAGGCCAAATAAAGAAAGATCAGAATTGCAACCAAGCACCCCCATAGATAGTTCAGTTCATCGGTTCCTTTCAGCCTGCGGTCAGCCGACAGTGGGAAAATGACACAAGCAAAGAGGGCACTTACTTTCTCTTTCATTCTTAGTGTATAATTAAACGCACCGCAAGCGGGAATACTTGCCGTGAGAGTATCTTGAAGTGTATTAAATTTTCCTCTCCCAAGGGCCCAGTCCTCTGCTTGATAGTTAGCATCGATGCCCCGGGAGCAAACTGGAGTCCTGAGCAACGAAGAGAAAGAAACTATGTTCAGATAGCACGCCACCAGTTTTGGTCTTGCAGGGAAGCGTGGACAGTTCCCACACAAAAGTGTGAACATTTTTGCCTATCGTTCGTCTCCACGAAAAATCATAGCCCGTAGCCGTTATAAAAATCGAATCCAACCATAACGCCGCCCAGCAAAATGTTTTATTTATTGAAAAGAACCGAACAGGAAATAGCGCGGCACGATAAGAAGCAAATAATGAGAAGCTTGTGGAGATCTAAGATAGAAAGGCATGCTGAAGTGGCCTTTCAGTCAGTCTCCGGTTTTGCATAGCTCAAACCCACCGGGGCAAAAGTTAATCACGTACAGTGGCCAAAATTAAAGGAAACATGAAGTGATTCTCCCTTTGATTGGGCGCGCCACAATTCGATCACCGTTATTTCGTTGAATTCTTGTCGGATATTTGGTTGTATTATGGTTCCCGGAATAATTAAAATCCGTATTGTTTCTCAACGTGGACTTGGATCACGCATTGCTGCACCTAGAAGACCTTCTTATTTATTTAAAAGAACCCCTCGTGCTGACTGGCACGCAGTTCCTAAGTGCATTCCTCCGGCTAAGATGTCCATTCCGGCATTGATGAGCACCAACATCCGCTCTCTGCTTACTCTAACCACTGATCAATCTTCACACTTGTGTCATCTGCATACAAGAACCGTGGCTGAACCCGGATAGCCCGGATTCACCCGTGCCGATAAACAGCTTCAGACTCCATCGGTAGGACAGAGTTTCGGAAAAGAAGACAGAGGAGGTCTGGCAGCTTCGATAATCTCCATCCGGTCTGGCAAGTGCAAAGTTATTCATATGCGCTTTTTGAAAGGAATTGACTGTCTTGCAACACAGTATCACCCTGGGTTTTCTCGCCATTTGAGGACTATTGTAATTAATTTTTACATTGCCTCTTTTAGCTCGCAACAAAATGTCGAATCATTTTTCGACTCTTTTCTGGTATTTATTGTTCCTCTTCTGGAGGACAGCAGGCATATTATTGTGGGTGATTTCAATCATGCATCTACCCAACCGCTGACCGTTTGATTTGATTCACCTCTGCGTTTTTCCCATCAGAGGCGGTTCCATTTTAGATAGAGTCGTTACCGACCATTTTAATTTATTTTCCATGAAACCGCCTGCTCCAGTTTCAAGTACTGATCATTGTCTGCTTCTGCCAAGGCCCAAGAAGTGCTCCAAATCAGCTTTTACTTATTCAGAAAAACAGATCAAATCCCAATTTGCCTCCGCAATTTTTCATGCAATGGCCTTAACCCTCTTCAGAAATCCCTTTCACTTGCATCTGCCTGTTTCTCCTTTGAACCCCATCTCAATGACGATACCATACATTTCAAAGAGACAACCAACGCAATCTTTGATATCTGCTGTCCCTTAGGAACACTATTCGTCTCAAATGGCCACATCTCCACCCAGAAACTGAAATCTCTAAGAAGACGCAAGGAGCACTTCTACAAACCCCGTAACAACTCAAGCCTGTGGTTTATCTCCATCCTGAATAAAAGCTGCAATCAAAACCATCGACAATACATTCGCTAGCCAACTCCTTAGTGGTAACAACAATCGATTCCTATGGCAAGGCACTCGACCGTTTAGTGTGAAGAGAAAAATGCGAGATGTTCTGCAGACGATGAGAGGATTGATCAAGCTTTCATTCGCTCTTCTAATTATAACGACGTCATATTTGGACATGTTGGCGATGTGGCGGCTGCAGGTTTTATTAGGGGAGAGCTGCTCGACCTTCTTCGGACTGCCAAAATTACCACGCACTTTGAGAGTTTTGCAGCCGAATTCCCAAGCAACATATAATTACGTGCTGCGGTCACTCTGCGATGAGCTTTCTAACGTTTTTACAAGCTAACGAGCAAATATTTTTTTCCTATCCTATTGCTTACCTTCCAGATTTTTGATTGAAGTGTGACATTGTTTTTTGTACGCAAATTCCATAAAATGCAAAACATTAAAAATTGACCACGCCATCCGAGAGAGCAACACAAAGGTAAAAGTGAAAGTGTAGGATAGTGTCCATCAAGTCCCGTTTTCATGCTCCCAAAGAAGTTGGCAGAGACCAGTGCGTAAGGGAAACTACACTGTTTGATACCATGTTCACTTTTCAAACAAATGTCTTCAATGAGGGCCTAATACCGTTTCTGTTCTACTAAGTGCACCGTTGCAGTTCCGGTAGGGTCCTTTGGTCGTATCTGCAGGTATCGAATGCATGTTGCTTTAAGTGTTGGTGCATTGATGGCATCAAGCTGCAACAAGATTCTTGTAGTTGGTTCACTGAGGTGCGTTCAGGTAAACCAAGTAATGGTACCTTGCAGTTCACCGATTTAGGATAGTTTCCTTGCCGCCTTCCTTCAACCTTGCTCTCAAGGAAGCTTCAATAACACCTGGGCCAGAATAAATATCAGGGGCGTAATGAGCTACAGAAAACAGCTACATATAAGCTAGCTAAGTAGTTGCAAACGTTGATGCTCAGGCTCTAGCGGCATTGAATGGTTTGACAAATTATTGCATCGTTCTTACAGGCTGACTTAGTAAGCAAGCAGTAGTCAAACGTTCATCGAAAAAGTCTTTCGAATGCAGTGACTACCAGACCAAAAGATCTAAGTGATGAAAGCCTTCCGCCGTGAAACATTTAGTTCTTCTTGAAATGTAAAATCTGAATGTGTCCTTTACCAGCCTCACATAAAAGAACCCATCAATCCATAAAGAGCGCGAACAGTGCAGATGCCATCAATTTATAACTATCTTGATGGGATCCCGCGTAGATTCAGCCCTAAGAACAACATTTCGGAAGCTTCATAAGCACTTGCCCTGTAGGCAGCGTAGAATCCAAATCCACCAGTCAAAATGCTCCATAAAAAACGTTAGTTTTGTGTTCATTCGGGGACCTTTTTAGGGGCAGTGCCGATTGCGCATAAGCTTCAGTATTCCACAGTGATTCGACTGCAAGGTTTCCCTAAACCGGTTCTAGTGCCGAGTTTGTATCTCTCCTCGGCAGAATTTCCAGAATGGTAAAGACTCAAACGCTGGGGAGCTGAAGGCCGAATGCAACAGGAACTTCATTTTGAAGGATACAACGGCAGCAAACACTTTACCGCTTGAGACCGAAAAGAAAGTAAAGATGCCAGCAAGGCACAAAAATGAAGGAAGTATGAACCAGCACACTCGGAGGTGGAACGGTCAAAACGTAATGTCAGAAAACGTCTTTGGTTGAGCCCTATACATGAAAGCCTTGAACTGAGCAATCATGTGGACAGAGTGCACTTCCTACTGCGGTTTATTCCATGCCTTAGCCACTGTGCATGGGATGGATGTCGGCCTGGTTCTCTTCATTTTGTCAAACCTTCTAAGCTCCTTGGTGTAGCCTGTCGGGGCCAAATGTTCTTTCGAGTTGTACGGCGGAACGGCGGTGCTGAATACCTTTACTTTATTATTACTCAACTCACCATTAAGAAACCACAGAAACACTGTAACGCTGTTTCATCTTTGTTAGGAAGTATCGGCCGTGCATATGCACCACGCCCTAAATGGGACGCGGACCCGGAACTAAAGAAATTGAGTCAAACGCGCTAGCCATTACGCTACCGGGCGGGATATCAACGGCTTCGCCGAACGTCATTAAATTATTCTGCGCCTAAGTGCCAACGATTTGCATGGCCACAGGCTGCTACCGCGCAGCAACTGACCCCTACCAATAGATGACGACTCTGCATGTAGCCTGTATGCCACGAAGGCTTTGAAAATTACTTACAGAGCTCGGCCACTTGGTATAACGGTTACTTACAAGGATGAAAGAGCTGTGTAGTGTTTCCATGGTTTCTTAATGATGAGCTGAGTGGCGCTGTGACATGGTGAAATTTTTAATGGAAATACTCAATCTCCTAGTACTAACGTAAATCTTGCTTAGGCTTGAATACAATGACGGAGTCGCTCCTGAACCATATGCAGCACAGCAAATGCAATTTTAATGTTCGTAGCCTCTCCCAGCAGTTCAGCTCCCTCAGCCCCGAGATGGCGCTTGCGACAGCAAATGGAAGTTTTCTGGGATTAGCTTATGTGGGGTTCAAGCTCCTACTACATACTAAAAATGGAGATACGAATGCTTTGCATGACGTCGTGGTTATCTCGAATTTCCCGGATTACTGCCCTTCGGGCCCAAGAAGCTTTCCGTTGGCCTGGCTGATTACCGCGCATTGAGTTGACGGTTTAAGGGACTCCTGGATGATCATTCCACCTCCCCAAGTTTCCATCGCTTGTGGATCCACTACGGCACTGCTGCCTGCATTTACTCCGTAGTTGTCTCTCCCTGTGCGGCTACATGCTTGGACTTCTCTGCGTCCGTCGGCAACTGCCACCTGGAGTACAAGGCGTGCATGGTACTGAGACACTTTAGAAATATGTTGCCTCTGGGATTATCTGTAACGTTCTTATTGTCGGATAACAATTAATGAACGGATATGACTTCCGCTGCTAGGTTGGTGATAAACACAAGGAACTTGCGACATCTAACCACAAACATCTGCCGCAGGCGATTGCACTCCGTCTACCCCTACAGGTTCTGGAGTCGTAAAGGTAGCTTGCATTAGGTTTTGTGATCGACAGGGCAGCATTTAGAGGTCAAAGTTTTGGTTGTAGCGGTCTGTAGTTGGCCGGACGGAAGGCATTCTGTAAGTCCAAATAGTAAACTTTACTCGAGTTCTATGTCCAGGCCGGAAGTGCTATCGCCCAAGGTCAACCGCACGTTTGCTCTATCCAGATTTCAGCGGACAAAACGGCCAATCGACTGGATCTCGACTATGCCCCTAGATATGTAATTCTATTGCCCTCAACCCCATTGGGACTTAGCTTGCTAAGCAATATTTAATTCCGTCACTCCTACCCCTCCTTTGGATTGGTACCACTTTTGCCAAAATCCAGCCCTAAGGAATAACTCTTAAGTAAGCGACATATTAAACCATTCTAGGCTGGGTCTGACTGCACTAGCTGGTGGTTATAAAATGTTGGTTAACATGTTGGTTAACATGCTGTTCAGCCTGCTGTCTTCTGATGGTTTTGTTCTCGTTTTGTTCAAGCCACTTCCTAGGTTGCTGTCTTTGGATCGCCATCCGTTGCTCTGCCGGAACTAAGATTCCACATTCATTTGCGCAAACTGGCCAAAATTAACTGAGTAGAGCCTTGTGCTTTTTCTACTACTTCAACTTAATTTCCCGTTTTGAAAAGCACACTTCCGACTTTAACATTGATTGTACAACTGGGTCAAACATTTACTAAGTAAGCATCTGTTAACCTATTAGCTGTATGAGCTGTCAAAACGGCATCCCTTCTGGTTCCTCTTGTAAGTCATGATTTCAAATTCATGGGTTTTTATACATCCCAGATGCTGTTAATGCCCCTGCACGCACATTACTCCTGCCGCCCCTGCCTATTTCCGCCGCCCTGTTCTAACCATCTTTCGACGTAGCCTCTTCCTCGAAGCAATTTTTAGCAGAATGAACTCCTCCTTTAGAATTCTTGGATTTTGGCCAATTTGTTTCCATACTTTGTTCATGCCGCTACGTTCACCAAGCCATTACAAAGCAGAAGCCACGGTGAGTATCGCCTGCACGTTTTATTTGTGCAACCTTTCGCAGTTTACCGTTGATCGAACGCTTTGGGTTCCATACGTTTACCCGAGATGTTTCTCGGGCACAGATAGTTAACACTAATTTCTCCCATTTCTCGTCATTGTTTTTTACCTGTCTGCAATGTAATGAACGGAGGGTGACAGGACGGTAAAGAAAAACTAGACGAGGAGCCCAGCATGGTAATCAAATGTAGACACCACGGGCTGAAATAATGATAGCGAGGCTATATCCATATCCACCTGAGAAATGGCCACACTTTGGCGCACAGCCAGCCGTGGATGAAAGGTACACACTTTCCCATAGGCATCGTTTCAGTGGTTGCAGCTCCCTTCCTAAATATTGCACATGTGTAGTATGATAAATAAAAAAGGAGTTACGGGATAATTGTCAGAATAAACATTATATTGAACGGGTTGAAAACTCGGGAAGTTATTTCAGTGGATATTTTTTATATCGTATGTGTGCGACGCACATTGCTTATGTTGAAATCTACTGGCAAGTAAACTCCTGGACGCAAAATATTGAAGACAACCAACACTAGCTGGATTGATATTGATGTGACCTTCTCTGATGAAGAAGTGTTAGGTCTTCATCGAGGGCAGATATAAATTCACGATAATGAACATCTTAACCTACTTAGCGGAAAGCACCGCGACGGCAAAGGTAAAGCTCTTCGGACGGTATGGATAACACGAGAAGCCAAATGAGAGATTTACTCCATTATCAAAAAATGGCAGGCATAATTCAAAGTATTTTAGTGTTGGATCTTTTATAACGGTTTGCAAAACGTTGCTCGACGAACAATGTAGTCATGGATGTTTTGCATGCAATTTTGTTTCTGATCGCACGTGCACTTGCTCTGATTGATTACTTCTTACTGTTACTTCCCACTGAATCCCCGTGGACCTTTCTGAATTCCCAGAACAACAATGACGTACTCAAAAATTCCAGTCTGTTTTAGCAGAAATATGATGCCATTTGAACGAATACTTGTGTCCTAAGATGCAGGTATTTTTGCGGTTTAACATTGCAATATGAGGAATGATGTTGACTTCCCGTTTGGAAAATTGCGCTGGCCTTTATCCAATCCATCTTGAGATTGCAGAATTAATCGACTATATTTGATGGAAACCTTCCACAAGTTGCTTATGACAGAATGAGCCGGTAACTATTTCTCATGTTTCATTCGTCTGAGACCGCTGTTCTACACGGGAATTGGTCGTTTCAGTTTCGCCATTGTAACTGATTTGCAAGTATTGGTAAACGTTACGGACTCACCTCCAACCAGCGGATCAAATGCGTGAAGGCACTGTACAGCTGTTTCATCTTTGTCTGGACTCGTCGAGCTCTTCGAACATTTCAGCGAACCAAAGAAAAAGGGTTGCGGTTGAACACACTAACCATTAAAATGATCTGAAAAACTCTCGGTGGTCTTCGTGTCTTCAGCATTTCATTTTGGCTAAGTTCCAGGTAGTAAAAGGCTCAAGGACCTGGATTGTCACTGTATTGTGGTACAACGTGTAAACACCAAAAAATACGCTAAAATTGTTACTTGAAATTACCCTACTATATTTGGATGCTGTCCCAATCTTCGAAGTAGGCGCCGGGTACCTCCGCATCAGAGGTTACTCGTTTGGCCTTTTCTCTAATGGAAGAAGAGAGAATGGTCATCAATATTTTGTCAGTGTTTGGTTTGTTGGTGCAGCAATTTTGATTCCGAACAGCACATGCATACCTGGATTCGTGAAGCCACCTTATTGCTCATCAAGATCGACCTCCCTATTGGGAATCTACTTGCGATTAGGCAAGCTTCGTAGCACACTTGCAATGTCTACGTGGTGTTGAAGATCAGCCAGCCCCTGCTGTTCCTCCCCGTCGATACAATAGCTTGGGCTTCGGTGAAAAATCTTTCGTCCGAATTATAATAGCAAGAATAGGCACTGTTAATAATTCCGCAAAAAGCATGGAAAACCGTGTGGTGTTTTTCCAATTTTCATTAGTTGATTCGTTAGCGATGATGCAAGATTATTCGTCTGATTGACTGATTCAGACCAAATATTCCGCTTCTGAACTTTCTTACTTGAATTACTTCTTGTACCCCGATAGAGAAATTTGACTGTAGTTTTCCGCGATTTCATCCCGTTGGAGAGTGGGAAAACATTATAGGCAATCGTGAAGGATATAATGTTAGCAATACAGCGTTGCTGGCAGATATAATGCGCCAATATTTCGACTACCGCGGGTAGTCTTTTTCAAGGCAAGTTTTACAGTCAAATGACTGAGGAAACGTCCACATGCCAACTGATGTTTAGTTGTCTGTGTCGATTTGTGAGTGTGTGTATTTTGAACTGTGGGTCGGGTGAGAGAATGGCTGTCCTTCACGTCATGCGTCCCCGGAGTGGTGGGGTCAACTAGCGTGTTGATCTTTTGGAATGTTTGGTTCTCCTTAATGTTGGGGCTGTCCATATCTCCGAAATCTCTGCTCCGTTGTTCCGATTGATGCATGTGGGGTGGGTGCTTATTGACAGAGCCTCGGCAACTTTACGTTCAGTGCAGGTTCTGAATCCAAGATGAAGTACTTTGGTGTTTTCACATTCTGTTATGTCCCTCTGCTATGGCATGCAGAGCGATGGCTGAATCGCGCTCAATTTTCAATAAGGCCGCCTTATCCAAAGGTTTGCATTTTTTCCCCTGTATTCTGTTATCCGTATCACCAGTTGTCTGCTGGTTTGTCCAATGTATTCTGCTGGGCATTTCCTGGAAATGATTTTGTAGATGCAGTTGTCTTGGTCTTGCACACCGACTTGATCTTTAGCCTTTGATAAGTGGCGCTTTAAGGTATTGTAAACCCAGAAGAAAGTGTGAATATCAAAGTCACTGAGGACCCTTCTAATTGTTTCCGAAGTACCTGATCTGCACGGACTTCCGACCGAGGCTGTTTTCTTTTTCTTTCTTCGTCCTGGTTGGTGATATGCAACTTTTTAGTTGTTTTCTTATGAGATTTGGCGGATAGCGATTTCCTTGCAACATTTTCTCTTGACGTTTTAGTTTTTTACGGTCGGTGTAATCACTGCATGGCTTTTTAGCTCTGTTGGCTAGCGAGGAAATAATTGTCCATTTCATGCATTGTGGATGAGTTGAACTGAAGTCCAAATACTTATCCGAATGTGTGCGTTTTCTATGGATGCCAATACTGAATTTTGTGAGTCAATAACTTTCAGCCGGCAATCTAAGAAGCTGATTACTCTACTGGTGTCTTCTGACTCCGTTGTAAACTTAATAGATCCACATTGCTGGCTGAGAGCTTGAAGAAAACTATCTTTTCGTGCCGATTCCATGATTGCAAATGTATTGTCGACATACCGTACGTAAAAGCTTTGGGGGTGAATAAATTCCATTACAGCTTCTGATTTGATTCTTTCTAAAATGAAAAGGAATTCATTTTGACTTTTAGATTCTTTCAAGCGGCCGACAGATTGGTGCCTCATGAGAAGAATACTGCTCTACAACTCTATTCCTGCTCAACCATGTGTAAATCTGGGCCGGCTGGTGGTTTTGAAATAGACAAACTAGAATTTGCGAACGTTTTGACTACTGTAGGTAGGCATTCTCAATTCAAGTTTTACAGTCGAATGACTGGGGGAGCGTTCACGTGCCAACCGATGCTTGGTTATCTGTGTGTGTTTGTGAATGTGCACACTTTGATCCAAAGTTCAAAGTTGACATTTAACATCTACCAAAACGCTGTATTATCACCATTATATCATTTACAATTAAAAGAGCACCTTATTTACAGAAAACCCAGAATACAAACTCATTATTGCACATATCCGGGGCCAAAATTCCAAAAAGCCTGAAATCTTTAACGGTTTAACAAAGTCAAATCTAGACAGCGCCTAATCGGGTTAGCAGACATAAAACGCAAAACAGCTGCGCAAAACTGCGGTAATGTTGCCGCACGCTGAATATGAGGGCAGACGTTTCCTGCAATAAATTGGCATATTCCTCGGCAAAAGCTGGGTGCATGATAAAGGCCGGTTTACTTACTGGCAGCAAAAGAGGTTAATACACAAACAAAAACTGTCACAATGGAAAGGTGCAAGGCTCATAAATACGGCGCACACGTGTGCGAAACGTTTAATTCAAGGTCAGCCAGGCATGACTGTGCTAACCGTCGTGGTCCCCATCGACCAAGACCAATCAGACTGAAATAACGGTGATGCATGTCGAAGCTTTTGAAGTATGCAGTTAGCCTTTGGAGTCGTAGGCTTGTTTGAGATGCTCCCAACCTAATCAATTCGAGGACTTTTTGAGGCTTTCGAGTTTGTTCCAACTCAAATTAGATGCAGGCCATTATTCACAGGCTTAATTTAAGCATTTGTTACTCCTATCTTGGGAAATTTCATCGGATAACCACAGAAACAACGGGAAAATTGAGTTGTCCAATTTCCTAGAATGCTGTTGGGGCTTCTAGCTCAACCTGAAATGCATGCTGACCTGTTTTTAAAGGAGGATGTGTCTCTACCTTGGCACAGGTTCCTTCCAGACTGGTGGCGCACCACTGGTACATCCTGCCTGGTGATCATTTTGACGCGGACCAATGGCAGTGATAAGATGGCCCAAGCGGTCTTCAGTGGCTGCAGATGCTGTTCTGTGCTGCTTCTCCTGTCGCGTCTAAAATCTATAAGGATAACTGGTAGGTTGAAAAACCTAACTCAGTATCTCTCCTCCAAACTTTTGCCCCCTGAAACGAGCCAGAACCTCAGAGTTAGAGGCAGAACCAATTTATTTTGGTCTTTTAAACGGTCACGTTCTTGGCCCAATGTTGTTTTCAGAAAATAAAATTGATTTATCAGAAGCGGTAGCCACGAAATGCAGTCTTTTTTAGGGAGCTGCTGGAAGCAAATAGCTCTAATAGACGGTTTTGTCTAAAGGGTCGTTATTTTTTAATAACAATAATGATGTCAGTTTCTTGAACTTCGAGAACCATACACATTTAAGGATCAAACTTGTACACGGACATTGTGGAAATAACACAAATGATGGACATCAGTGAGGATAATGGGATATATACTATGTTGGACTACTCGGAAAGCGCGATCAGAATCTGGAGAGCAATACAAAGTGTACAAGTATGCGAGAAAAAATTAAAACTGGACAACATTTTTCCCAAGGTTATATAGGATTTTTGTGACTGTTGTTGAGCCACGCACTGGGAGTCATTTCTTGTTCCAGTGCAACGAATCTGCTTGTCACTGACGAAAACCCGGCAAGAGCTTCATGGCGGATATCGAAATGTGGTCGATCGCACAAACGTCAAGAGCGTCATAAAATGGACAGAAAAGTTAAGCTGAGATGTAGACTAGTAGAGATATGATAATTAAAAGGAAGTTAGTCAAAAAGCAGAAAAACGTTATGCAAAGTGAATAAGAAGGTGCATTTACCAACAATAAAAAGCCGATAAATAGCTGAGGAAGGCAGAGAAATACTATCAGCTCTGTCGAACTGTGTGGAGAATGAGATTTTATGAAACTTTTTGCAGAGAGAATATAGAGTTCTCATGACTGATGATAGCATATCTATGCGGCTGGCGGCAAACTGGACTGGGAGATTCAATGGAGGAAACAGTTTTCAAGTACATCAGCGTTGGACATCCTTTATGCTGTCCTTTTTGTTTTCGCAGTTTTGATCTTAGACGGCAGTACCTGTGGGGAATTTGAAGGGGCGCACAGGGCATTATAGCGGCAACAGTAACTGTGTTTGTGACCAGACATAAATATCCATTTCAGTGGGAATATCTAAGGAGATCAGCAACGGGTTTTGAAGGCAACGGATCAATGCTGCAGCGCAAGATATGTCCAGCGTCATCCTTGCAAGAGTGAGAAGCAAGTAGATTTGTTTTTTCCTTGCGAGCGTGGAAATGGCGATGGCGCTTATGGCCTAGGTTGGGGATTCAAAACAAAAAAGACAGAAGAGTCTAGCTTGGGTGCCAGCCTGGGGTTACTGTGAATAATGAACCGTAGAGAAATAGAAACGTTTTCCTGCTTAAGTTGGTCTTGGGAGTTAAAAGTTTGGCCGAGAGGTGAAAAACGCAAGTTAAGAAGTCAGCATTTATGACAAAGTACATAGAGTTAAGGTGAACTGGCCTTAAGTCAGCCATCGGAGAGTTTATCGGTGATGCGTTTAACTGGTGCCTTGGTTACTGATAAAAAACGTATGCAGTACGGTGATCAGGGTCTTACTGGGAAAAGGTTGTCATTGTGACGTAAAATAACTCAGGTGCAAACAAGTTGTTAACCGCTTCGGAGTAACGGTGTTTATTTTTTCGACAGTTGTCGTGGTCAGCCTGCTCTGTGCTGGTGACCCAATACAGGGAATAGGAAGGTGAATGGAGAACTGCAGAGGCCAATTTTTGAGAATAGGAAAATAGTTGGACTACAGCATCGGTCAGTCCATTTCTGTAGATTAAGTCAGTTTTCCTAATGGAACTGTAGAACGGATGGCATAAAGGCTAAGGCGATGGCGTAAGTAGTCTTAGGAAGGAAACCCGCACAAAGTGGTCCGGCTTTGGGTATCTAAAGTTATTTGGAGCTAAAAGTCGAAAGCTTGATCTAGATTGATATTGGTCCCATTTGAGCTGAGAAATGAGGATACGCTGAGAAATTTGGACAATACACTATTTAAATTTGTTAGATTCTGACAGGAACAAACATGGTCCAGTACCGTACTCCGAGGTTAGACGAAACAATTTCGAAGAATTTTGACCTAAGAGACATTTTGGAAGGTGGTATTCCAAGGGGCATTGGTCGATTCTTGAGGAGGTGAGAACACTCATTAGCAAATCGGATAGAGTTTCTAGCCATGTGTGCTTGCGACCCTAAAAGTCTGAAAAAGAAAATGAAATTAAGCTTGACACGAAGTGTAGCAGGCCGCATCGTTCCCTGTAAGGAAGGATTGATGTTGGACCTAGAAGTTTCTTTGTGAATGCCCGTTGTAATTTTTTCCTTTGCAACATGATTAACTCTAAGCATGTCCAAGAAAGTTATTGGGCAGTACTCCAGCTGCGGTCAGCGATGTGATTTGTGCAGCATTAGCCTAGACCTTAGAGTGCGGGAAGTTTTAACAACGAGCCCATTTGTCTTGTTTGAGTTTGCGATTTGTCAAACGGCTTCCTGGCGGAATGTGAACAGGGAGGAATATTGTAATTCTAGATCCTTTGCAATCGGGTTGTTAGTAGTGGGAGACCTTATCTAAAAAGCCTACCGGGGGAACGTGACACTTGTAGGCAGGAAGAGAGCTTCAGGTGGCAGAGTTTCATCGTCTATTGCGCACACCACTCGCCTGGTGCGTTTAAATCCTTCAGGATACTGGACATGGTTAGGGGTAAAGATGGCTCAAAAGAATAGACTATCCTGATGTCGTCAGTAAACAGGAAACTTATGCCGTGACAGATTGCCCGAAAGATATCGTTTACTTGAAGGAGGATTAGCGTTGGGCCGAGGACACTATCTCGTATTGCACAGCTGGCGATTGGCTTGGATTGGGACAGAGTTTCGTTGATAGAGACTACTTAAGGGTGGTGAGAGATGTATGAGCTTTACCAGCAGTAGATAGGATCTGCTAACCCGTGGAAATTGATTTCTAGTAAAAATCCTTCATGATCATGTCAAGAAAGATCATTATAATGGTCTTTTTCTTGTTGACATCTAGAGTGGCCAGATCAAGAAAAGCAGAGTGGCATGAGGTATGGAATCTGCATTTTAGAAAACCCCGCTGGGATTCACCAATTAAGTCCTTGGTATCGAGAAAGCCAATTGACTGGTGCTTGACAACCCTATCCATGAGTCAGGCTAGACAGTATTTCTGTGGGCCATACAATAGTCCATTCTTGTTTGGAGGAACAATCACAGAGAGCTTCCACTGAACGAGGAATACTTGACAAAAGAAGCGATATGTCGGGTTTGCCGAAGCAGAATAGGGCAGGGGAATACCGTCTGAGCCATGTCGGTGGGATGGCTTGATGATGGCGAGGTCTTTCTCTATTTTATCTCTATTAAATACAATGGGCAAAAGTGTCCGGGCTGTTAGCCGAGGAAGGGTGAATAAATTGATGGCGATGTCAATAATGGAGATGGAGAAGTATAAGTTAACTGCCTCTGCAATTTCCCTCGGACCGTCGAGCTGCCGGTTGCTCTGTATGATGTACATAGGAGCTACGTGATTTATTGCGAATGTTGCAGGACCGCAGAAGTCTGGTCACATACGGGTTAAGATTCGATTGCTGAAGAACAATTTGTTCCTGCTTAGAAATCGGTCGTCCGATGCAGCAAGTTGGCTGTTTTGAAGCCGACTTATCCTCGGTAATATCAAGAAGCCTGAGGTTTCCGTGTAAATGTACCGCAATTTTAAAATCTCTTCATACTTGCAGGTTCTGCTTATTCACGCTGGCTGGGACTGCGTTCTGTGAAAATTGGGGTTGTCAATATTCGAGTGCAAGCTTGCCTGTAAGTTGCCGGCAGCTTCTTGGGGGCCAGACGAAGGGAAAAGCCGGACCAGTCAAGGCTCCCGAAAGTGGCAATTAAACCAGCCCAGTTTGCTAATTTGTAAGGGATGCTCGCGGACTGGGTAGTGGTTGCAGATGTTCGCGGTCTGAAAGGAACATGTAGATAGCAAGAGACTATCTTGTGGGGAGTACCCAGCAAGCTATCAAGCATGGAGGTGTCAACATTAGGCAGACCGTGGGTTAACACGAGGTCAAGGGTATTTTTCTTGAGGTGGGGTCTGTGACATGCTGCATTCAACCTTCGGCGTGGGTTTCACGAACGAAGGTGAAGAACTGCGAAGGGGAAGTCTTCATGGACTAGTTCATCTTAGTAGTGTTAAAGTCTCTTGCCATAAGTTTCGCCGTCCCATGGGTGCACGTATAATACTCTAACGCCTTGATGAGTTGAAGGAGCTCAAGGCTGTTTGATGCTGAATGTCGGAAAACACACCCAAGGTGCACTAGAGAGTTATGCATAAGGCTGGATAACCACAAGCGTCGGACAAGCTGTCTAACACTGGATGTCGGAGGGGGAATCGAAAACTTCACGCTTAACGTGAGCCAGGCTACCACCTCCACAACGATTAGTTCGATTCGTCAGAAAGGAGTTTCAACCACTCAGAGATATCTGACTTATAAATGTGTGCCCCGTCAACAGTTTTCAGTGATTAGAATGATGCCATGGGAGTGATTTTGTACAAAACGTCTCAGGGTGCCAACGTTACTTAGGAAGGATCGCGCGTTGAGCAGAATCAGAGACACTTTGGATGTGCAGTCAATGCTGAATGGTTTAGAAAGGAGACCAACAGTCGGAGTTTTGGCTTGATGAGCCGAAGCACGGCGAGCAGGAGGCGATGGATTTGCGTTTGACGTACTGGGCTTGGAATTAGCGTCAGTATGAACATTTGAGATTTTTGGAGGTTTGGAATTTGTATAGAAACATGGTAAAAATTTGGAGGCCACTTTTCATTGGGCATGGGATGAGACTATGCAGAATTCGGAACGGGCAGTGCCGAAAGTTATTGATGGCATATTACTATATGGCTGACTGCGTTCGTAGAGGCAATTTTTTGCGGCCATCTCGGAGATAACTAGGCGAAGGGTCCAAGTTTCTTTCAGAAAACTAATGGTTCCATGGAGGCGGATTCTCGTCGTGGGGTAATCCATGTTGTAGGAGTCATATTGGCGGTTGGCAACATAACCCTTGAAATACGCGGGCCGGCGGGGGGCACTTCTCAAGAAATTGTTCGTTTGTGAATGGTGAACTGTCACTGTAAGTGACGCAGTATCTAGGAGGAGGAAAATGAGTTATGTGGGCGGATGGGATTTTGCTGGCCTCAGAGCAGACATTTTGTGGGTGAGGTGGATTATTGGCGGTTTGAACCAACGGGCAAATTGACTACGCCACCAACATGCATATTTTATAACGTATCTGGCCGTTTCTAACCCCGAGAACCCACAGATCTAACTACATGTAGCGGTTCACGGCTGGCATTCTTCATGTAAAAGGCAAGTCAAAGTAGGCTGGACGTGCACCACCACTGCCACAACCAAGTGCCGTTTCGTCTCCCATCTTAGAACTCCTTATCATGACAAAATCTAAGGAGCACTATATGACTGACATGAAGGTAGCTAAATCAACATCATCAGCTTTTTGTCGGTCTACACGGGCTATGAATGCCGGCGTGATACTCCGATTGATTTTTATCGATTCACCTTTAAGCCTATTTTCCCCCACTTATCGACATCTCGTATTTTACTCAGTCGCTGGACTTTCACAACAAAGTATCCAAGCAAGTTTGTGATTAGCCGGTGCACGATACTTTTGGCCGTACATGGATAGACATATGGGCCGGATGATGCCTGCGATGACAACGATCTAAAATGCGCACATAAGCAGCTTCGATCCTCTGCGCCTTTGCCGCACATTATTTTCATATTTACTATTTCCATATGAGCACTGTTGGTCATTTAGTGCCATAGCACTGGTATAGCTATTCGCTGAAGTGCACCCGCAGATGTATTAATTGGCCAAAGTCCCTTCCCATTCCTACTATGATGTCCGAATAAGTGGCTCAATACCTCACAGAACGATGAATAACTCGCTATCGCCACGATCAACCAAGGGCGAAAATGTGAATCTGAACTGTTTTCTTCGGAAACCAATCTGCAGTTTATGGAGCAGACTAGTAGAACCACTTGCCATCTGCCGTCAAGCGGTCTAGTCGACATTTTCATCTGGCAGTTACCCAGAACGGTGCGAAACGGTCCCATTAGCCCTAACCATCGGCTTAAAATCGTTTTTACTTCTCGGAGCCCTGATTCACTCGCTGTTTGGGCATATGCAATTCGCCAGTCCCAGTAGTTGCGGAATCTTTCTCCTGCCAAACTCGATTAAAGCAACAACATTAAGCGTCCCAAAAAGACTGTACATCTGTTTGCTCATACTTGTCCGTGTTGTTTTGATGAGAAGACCTTTGAAAAACCTTACAAAGGCTTATTTTGCATAAATTCTTGTTCTGGCGACAACTAGGGTGTGCGGCTCAGTCAAAATGTTACAGTTAGCATCGGTCTTCTGAAAGTCGCATAAGCTGAGGACGATTTACTGTCTAACATTACGAGGTTTGTTGCTGGTTTTTTGGTTGCAATTCTTTCTCACCAGGGCATGGAACTACCTCAGCCTGATGTGAACTGAAATACGGACGCTGCCTAAAATCATGCCATTTTTTATTTATCGGGCATTCCAAAGACAGATGTGCATGATCACGACGCTGAAAGCAGCGGTGAATTAAATGAGATGACAAACTTCCAGTGGGAGGAGGATGAAAGAAATGGGGACTAAAATGCACATGGGATCATACTTTGTTGAAATAACAGATGGTAAATAAGTGTTGTGCAGTCAGCCTGCCCGTTTCAATGCTCTCCCTGCAGGACGCTACAAGCAAGTGGTTCTCTTTGTTTGTCGAGATTCGTGATTAGTAGAAAAACCCTAAATTGTATATGTTCAAATGGATATTCCATGGCGATTATAAAGCCATAATAACAAAAGAAAAAATAAGTTACACCACCTAGAGGAATTTACGAGCTGTTGAACGGTAAATTGAAAGAACAATCACAGGATGAAAAACCAAATACTAGGAAAGAGATGGTGTTGATAAATTGTAGAGGAGGCCCTGGACGAGCGTTATATAGGTGCACAAAGAATTGGATTCAAATTTGATTACTTGCGGGTAATTTTGGTTTTTTGAATTTCAGACAGTAAACGAGGAGTTGAAAAATAGGAGAACGTTGCGGACTAGCTGGTGCAAGGCCAGATAAAACGGAGGAAATGCTAGGTGCAATGTTTTGAGGGAAAACTGCCAGACGCAACAGCCTGTTGCTAAATTGACAGTCCTCAGTAAAGGCATAGGAGGGATGACAGGCCCCATCCTTGGGAAGAATGGTGAGGCATAGGCAGAAAGTTAGATCATACTTGATTTCAATAAAATACTTCCCTTGTGATTTTTGTTTGCGACCTTTGGGCAAAAGAACTTTGAGAGGGAGCGAGAGGGGGCCAGTGCAAAGGAGCGCATGTGAGGATTGTGATTAAGTAGTTGTCGGCCACAACAACGCCGGCGGGTCGGAATGACCGAATGATCCACATCCATCTTAGAGGACAACTTTTAGAGATACACCCAGGAGGTATGATCCGCCAACCTAGCTACACCTGCGCATTGCTACAACCGAGCCGCCCGCCTGACATGTCCCGGCCAAAGCGATGGATCTGATAGCTTCCCTTACTAGTGTGATGAGAAAAATGGTAGGGGAATGGTACGAATATGATGTACTTATGACGGGCTATGCGTTCAGTTTCCATGGGTGGAATATTCCAGGCGAGTCAAAACCACGGTATTCTGACGTTGAGGTGCTCGTTAACGCCCAAGCAGAACTCACTGCCTGGCGTTAGCATGACGAAGGGCAGTCGGTCTTACTTTTATATGTGGTTCAGGAAGGGGTCACTCCTGCAAGCAGCTGGGAACAATAAAAATGAATGTTTAAGTCTCAACGTAGAAATACCCGGGAGGTGACGTGTGCTGTCCGCCAATCTGGATATTTGGTTATGTAAAGATGGACAGGTCAATCTGGCTTGCATATTCTCCACTCACATGACCAAAAGAGCAGTGAGCGAATATTTAGGGAGGTGGGTGGTGAAAGACGGCGGTATGCACATGGGCACCCCTATACTGATGTTGGGAGAAGTTAGGGTTTATAAGGCCGAATTAAGGTTACCAAAGAATCACTTCGGAAGATAGAATAGGAAGGAGGTGCATGCAATGTTTGACTTCATGCAACGAAGTCGCATACGTCAATATCAAGCATTAGTCTGAAACTGGGAGCGGACGAAACGAGTGGAATTGGCTGAATATATTTGTGAAAAATGGTAAGGGAATCCTCTTGGCACTGTAGGCTTAAAGTTTCGGAGATAAACTGCAAGGGTTTAGTGTAAGTTGAGTAAAAAAGCAAGTGACTTTACTGAGGCAGAAGTATCCGTGTATGGGACGCATAAAGGCAAAAAATAGATGTCAAGATGATTCAAAGCAAGTGCCGATTGTATCTTACTTATATGATCCTATGTGCAAAGAAACTGCACTTCCTCATTGCACAAGTAAGAAACTGGTGCCATCGCTGGAATTCCAGACACTCAACCCAATTTCTTGCTCTTCATCCTTAGATTAGAGCTGCCTCTGGCACTGCAGAAGAAATAACGAGGGCCAAATTTTGAAGAGAGCGTGCTAATTGGATCTTAATGTCACCTGCGGAGATGAATCTCTGAATTGCAATAAAATTATTGAGGATCACGAGGGTTCCTGTCGTAAGTCAGGGCCGTAAAGGATCTCAAGGCAGCAACTGGTGACATTCCATAAAGTGTGGTCTTGAAGATAATCCAGTCAACATTTTGGTAAAGGCACGCTGGCCGTTTTTGATTTCCACACTGCTGCAATGGCCAGTTTTACGATAGACTAGTGAAAAATACTCCAGAATTTTGGGCGCAGACATCAAAATGCTCGGTTTGCTTCGTTCAAACCTAAGAGTTCTGCGTTATAGACCCAATAACCAATTCGTTTTCACAAAGTGTGTGGAAGCACTCACGGAAATGTTCAAGATAAAAGAATAACTCAGTCCCAGGTCGCAAGATTCAGATGTATTAAGGATGAATCGGTTGCAAATTTTGGTTTCCCTTGAGGGTGAAATGCAGGTGTCACTCATGATACTGTTCTTCCCAGCGAAGGATTCCATCCACCGTCCATTTGCCCACACACTGAATGACGCTACGTCTCGTGGTGGGTTAATCAATATATATTTGAATAAATGATGTAGGCAATTTTTGTGTCATCTGCGAAGAGGAAATGACAGTGTTACTGATGGTGTTGAAGACATTGTTTGTTCACAGATGGGAGGGTATTGAGCCCAGAATCCTGGCTTGGATTCCACGGCCGGTCACTAATCTAGGTTCAAATGTGAAGCCATTAAATTCAACCATCAGGTTTCCAGATGACCGGTAGTGGTCAAACAGAGGGCAAGGACGTTCGGACGTGAAGTTTGCAGGTTTGAGTCCTCGCAGGGCCGGTCAACTGCCTTATGTCGGCAGCAACTCTATTTTCAAAATATCGTACGTTATCGTCCTAAAAATAAAAGGAGCCAAAAAGATAAAACGTTACAAACTTAGGTCTACCAAAAGTCGCCTCCCAAACAGTAGGATTTGATCTCCTTAAACAAACGCTCCGCCATCAGCCTTTGACAACATTTCTATAACTGACACTGGTGTTGACGGTCGTTGTGATAAGATTTAAAAAATCAGTCGTGCGAGCGAGACAAGATTTTCCGCAGAACGCCTGGCTGTCAGGCATTAGTTGCATGTGTTTCAGAAGGTAAAGGATAGGGACAATCCTAACTAAACGTCTCATAATTCTAGAGACCAAGAAGGAGTGGCTGATTGGGCTGTAATTGACAGTTACGACGTGTGCCTATTACGAGGGAAGGGGATAATCACAGAGGCTTCTTAGTGGCGGGAAAGTGCGACAGTTAGCATATAAACCAAGGATTTTTGCCAACAAAACTGAGGTAAAGGCCGCACCAAGAGAGAGGACAGCCGGATGTTATGGGTCAGTTCCGAAGGAAGTAATTAATTTTGGTTTTTACCAACAGCTTGTTTATGTTCATCGGCGGAATTGTGACCACTGATTATGACGATGTAGCCGGGTGAGGTCAGCATATGGTAGCACGGTCGTTGTTACCTACCCAAGCAGAAATAAGAAAACTCTCCAGCTGGTTTTGCGATCTCCCGTGCGTTGCTTGATTAAATGTTGTTGGGAGAAATATGCGGGATTTAAACATCTGAGGGCTCATAACCAGTGATTCGGCTATTAACCTACTTTGCCAGTGCACCGTTTAGATTGATCTTTCCTAGGTCTAGGGGTCCTAGTTTTGGTTTCTATGGCCCACAATCGTTTCTAGTGAACCACTGATGGATATATTGGCAGAAAAGAGGAAAACCGTGACATCGAGAATGCCTCAATGGAGTTTGGCGAGCGTACAGATCAGTGGGTTGCAAAACATTCTTTTGGGGGCCATGCTGGGGAATTCAGACGGAGCACGCGAACAAATGCACATATAAGAGTTGAAAAGTAGCTTGCCAGTGGTCACCTGCCCTTTATATGTTGGGCAAAAGCAATTCCAATGTAAGTTTCCGGCTGCAGTTGGTGAACAATTCCAATGGTCTCCGAAACGGTCTCAGATTTTGTGGTGAGTAGATATTTAAGAAAGGCAGTGTAAAGGAGCAGCCAACGAACAAATGAGCAATTGCGGTTAATCTAGCCTCACCTGGTTTTTGGGCAAGTTTCGTAAACATCAAGTAAGGGATTTTATGGTTTGTTGTTGGATCAGTTAGTTTTGGGTTCAAGCATCTTCGTGCATGCTTTGGAGATGAACGAGAAATTAACTGAAAGCGGAAAGCTTGATTCAGCAAACGCCCGATGCAATAAATTCTCCAGTAAACATCCTGCGACCTGTCATGCCAGAGGAAGTATTCAGCAGTTCGGTTGTCATCAAAAAATGATTTTGGAAAGAAGCAGGGAGCAGTAGACACCTGCAACCTTGGTTAGTGATCTCCACTTTGAGTCGTACGGTACCGTGGACAGTATTCAGATCCTGACACAGTGTTCTTTGCAGTGATTTTTTGGCGCGGTCAATGAAACTTTTCCCATGATTTGTCTGTTGGCTTTTCCTGAGCGATCTATAACTAGGGTTGGCTATGAAGTTTTCCGAGGTGTGAACATTAAGCCATGTTTCAGGGACTAGTGTGAAATCAAAAGTTGGCAAGACCACAAATGACGGGATAATTTGTTTTCCATAGTATGTAAAAGGCATTCAATAAAGGAAGCGGACAGAGGTCCGGAAGCGCCATTGCTCATCAAGTTCGTCACGGCGAGTGAAGCCCTATCACTCGTTGACTTACATTCCTGTTGATAATCGGGATTTTTAGCGTCAAAGAATTTTTCAAAATTTTTCTGCTCCTTATTTTTTCCCCTCGTTTGGGAAGGTCTCGCATCGTCGGGGTGGGAAACAGAAGAATCGATGACGTTTCTAGTAAACTGATACTGCATAACCTGTCTTGTTTGCGTTCGGGTTATAAGGGTATTTCCGAAGTTGAAAAAGGTGGTTAAGCCACTGAGAACGCAAAGTGCGGGGCTTCGGTCCAGCGCAGAAAATATGGTCTGTTGTTAAATGTTCACCGTATCTGGGCGGTGGATTATTAGTCAAGCGACTCCAGCAGGGCACCTGGTGGGTGGTTAATTAGTGAACTGGGATAGTGTAGCCCGTCATCATTGGAAGGTGCCTAACATGAGCAATAATAAAGGGGTGTCAACAGACGATCTAACTTCACCAGGGTTGGTGGGAGTAGGATGTGGAATTAGCTGTTATGAGTAAAGAATTGGCGATTTAGGAATGAAAGGTGGCCCAGTTTTCTCTGACGTAGTCCGCGCACTAGTCCCGTTTTGTAGACCAAGTACACCCCGATGAAGCGGCATTTTGCCCGCCGTTATCTTTGCAGTTTTGTAATGGTTGTTGACAGATATATTACCTTGCTTTTGATAAATTGGCGGATAAATGCATCTCATTAATAATAGGCAGATTTCACGCTGGACCCTTTTACTTAGTTCAACACAATGACCCCTGTAATGAGCCCTGGCGCACGGTTGTTGGCTTTGCTTTCTCGATAGGACGACAGTCTTGAAAATTAAATATTCCAGCACCACGGGATTGTTGGGTATACCTCAGTGATTCAGACGTCATTGAGGAAACGAATCGTTTAGCCTTGAAAATATCGCACAAGATAAGATTTCCCGATTACCCGATAAACTAGGAGAATGATGCCAACTTGATGAAGACTGTCCCCACTGATGCTAGCTTGGCCGTTTTTTCTCCGACATTCCATATCTTTGACTTATTTCAATGGATAAGCCAACCATCCCAACCAAGCTGTCTTTCTTAGTGATTCTGACAGTGATCTTGGCCTACCACTTCTTTTGAAAGGGAGTTCTCCGGTGCCAGCCTTCGGCCGGATGTTAAAATAGTTTTAGGTATGAGAATGAGGCTTCCGTTTCCCTCCCATCAGGACGTTGTTAACCGAGCGCACTTCAGCGACTGGGGAAACCACGAAATTTTAACTGTGCGGTTATAACACGTGTTTGCGACATGAATGGTATATTTCACGTTCCTTCTGTCTACACGTCACACAATTCGCAGGCGCCAAACCTTTTTTTTGTCTTCATTTTCATTTGTCCATGAAACGTGATCACCTGGTCTGTTCACAGGTCCAAAGGAATCCTGCAGGACTACCGGCTCACTCGACAGTTTCACAGCTGGTTCCGGTGGCATTGGTCGTTTCACTTGCGAACGTTTCGGTGTGGCTTCAGGACTATTTGGTCCTCTGCCATCCCTCGATATTTTGGCGCCCATTGGTTTGGAACCACCTGGATAACAACCATTGCAGTCGTGCAACTGGCAACGAGCAAAGTACGCTGCTGGCCAGTCAAATTTCCTGCGCGCCGACGTTTTCTATTATTAGCATTGCATATAACGTCTGCATGCACTCGCATGGCACGGGTACATTAGTTCTCGTCGAACTAAGTTTATACTATGTGAATCCGCCCGTCACCCAAAAAACCTAGCAAAGGCATCTTCAGCATGTGAGCCGATAACATCTCTATCAACGTTGATCCTCCAAGGAATATTTGCTATTTTCGGACATCATTTTCCACGATGCCTACTCTAACGCTCAACGTCAAATTTATTAATAATATAGTAAGCTTTTCCGCCGCAGGCGAGTTCTGTATGTTTCTTTCCATGCCACAATTTCGAGAGTCCTTGCTTCAGAATCACTCTGACCACTCCGGACCTTCTGCTATAGTTTGGTTTCTCATGCACTTCCGAGTCCGTGCCGTTTGAAGAAGCATGTATACAATCCAAACCTGACATCCGGTTGTTGGTCCGCGTCTTCTCTTTTTTCAACGAGGGAGGTAGCTTCTACCAAAAGCGGTTTCGGAAGCCAACAGCAGACTTCTTCTGTTCGCTTTAACAGCTTCTTTGTGGTGCTTCTGTTTGCCAAGTTTCCACTTTCCTTTGGCATTGCTGTCGCCGCGTTCCGGATCTATTATTGCGTGTACTACCCTGGGACGAACAATAAATTCTGTATTCCAGGCCAAGCTGAAACAAAACGCTACCCATATCCCAAATGACTCGCCAGCTACAACTGATGCCCCGGGCCAGAGGACTGTTTTGAAACAATTATTGTGCACTGTTAGTCCCAGCACTGTCCTTTTAAGAGTAGACTAGTCCTACCGACTTCACGCTTCTTATGTTGGAACTACTCATCCGTATTCAGAAGACCCACCACTATTATTCTACTGGGGTGCGCAAACATGAACCTCTTTTGTTGAAACATCGTTAGTGTTCTCTGCTGCTGGACATCATCCCAATTTTCCCCTTCTTTACATAGATCTGTTCTTCCTCCAGCGACTCCTAGCAGCTTGGTCCCCGGAAGTCAGAAATTAATGGGCCAATCCACGCTTTACAGTAGGCTAGTAGCGTTGGACATCTTGTTTAACGTGTTTCACACTGGTCTCCATTCTCCTGCTCATACGCTGGTGACGTTTTCCTCCCCATAAAATCGGATTATGATTTTCCCTGATTCGTTTTTTGCACTGCTACCCTCTGCGAGTAGAGTAAATTTTGCCTATTTTCTTGCCTGCCTTTATCACTGTGCAGTGGCTGGCTCTCTGCATTCGTTCCCATCTTAAAATCAGGCACACACATTTCTTTTCCGTTCTTCACGAGTGCCGTTTTGAACGATCGGATAGTTAACCACCCCATTCTTGATCCCCATTAATCCCGTTCGCCTCATTTTGTGGTTTTTATCTGCCATATCTTGATATCTTGCCCGTTTGCCAGCGAGCCTTACTCTTCTTAATTTGTTCTTTTCAACCCCAGCCGCTTTTTGCCGCTCTTATACTCTGTTAAATTACTACGCCGGGCTTATACCAAGGCGGCCGGTGCTATGCCTGATATTTACAGTCATCGCCACGTCCTGCTTGTCATAACTAATCCAATCTCCTTCGATTATCAAGGTTCCTGGGGAGACCAAAAGAGGGCTTACAGGCCCTGAGGCCCCTTCAACTTTTATTAAATTTCCATCTTATCTAAGATTGGAATCAATCGCAGCCTTACGACGTCTGTGGAAAAATGGAATTGATAGTACGATCACTTGGCACAAAATTTGACGATTGTTCGGAAAAGTAGAAAACTTGTCGAAACATTCTTTGTATGATGCTGTTCTTTCTTGTGCTTTTAATTTTGTTTTTAATCATGCTTTATTTGCACCTGCGTAGGATGATAATTTAGCAGTTGCACCTTGTCCCAATTAATATTTTCTCATTTTTCCGGTCTTTTTCACGACAATGGAGTTGTTAATGTGGTTGTCTCCGACATTCTTACGCAACCCCTCCCAAGGCGCGGTGTTTCACCCTCGATTGAGAAGTTCCGTTTCGTAATTAATAGATCACCACTCGTTCCTTCAGCCCTGTCCGACAACCTAAAAAATCTGCAGTCTTGGTCAAATACTTTTGCCTCACCGCGGCAACTTCTGATCTGAAGCTGATAGAATTTGACTGACGTCCTTTTATGAAACGCATCGAATATCCCTTTACCCTGCTTATAATGCGAACAAATCCGTTCCAGGCGCCACCGTTTATAACAGGCACCATGTTTTTAATCTTAAAGGTGTCCATTATTGGACCATTTTTCCGAATTCCATTCCGTTTTACGGCTAGCCTTTATTTGCACACTAGATACATTTGAATGTTCCAGGCCCCTAACAGCATGGCCCTCTGATCGCTTTACCAAACAATCCCAGATCATGCGAAAGTAAAGTGAAACATTAGAGCCCTTGGTTAACAATTCAGATGTGCTTTAGTGTCTCTTAACGGATCAGATAGTTCCTCCATTCACCTCTTTCAATACGCATATGACTTTTCGTCTATGTGGCCATCTATAGAAATGGCGACTCTTTACATTTTAAACAACATATGTTGTATCAATGGTTCGGGTCTGGTGTCCAGCCCGCGGTCAGTCTCACTTCCTGGCACCGCTGCGGCTACCTAATTATTAGTCCCACTATTCACGTGCATTCCCATGCTGACATCCTACTTCTCTCCTTTTCCATACTCCCCTTGGCTTACAGTAGACTGGAACCCATTAAAGCACTATTTTATTTCATTGTTGTGTACAAAAATAGGACTTTTCATGCATCTTCTTGGGATCTCTTCGCCTTCAGCTAAGCGAATTGTGATCCTTTATCTATCGGTCTACTGCTTCACACGGTTAAAGATTCCATGCTTGCATCAACCTACAGCAGAGACATGGATCTGCTTAACTTTAATAATTGATGTGCTCTTACCTGATTCCAACCGGGATTCTGTCCGAGAAGCTCTTCTTTTACATTTACACCGCCGATGTACGTGGCAGCAATCTTTATTCGTCATCTTTTTCTTCACTTAGAATTGCCCCCATTTCGTGACTAGCCATCTTTCCGGTTACGAATCATACCACTTCCGTTCTTTCTAACCATATACTTCATAATCACCCAGTCCAGAATAAACAGAGGAGTTGCTCGTGTTGCAGACTTCTGAGCTGTCGTCCGTGCTTTCAAGCCACACCTGGTGGCTTGCTTTGTGTATTCTGCAACCACCCCTACCATTCACGGGGCCACCGTGAATCAACACTGCCGAAAATATTTCTCCGAATGATTGCGCCGCAGAGCATTCGCAGCGAAGCCTGCGATTCTTAGGTCATTGTTCCGGTTGACTCTTTTAACTGAGTATTTGAATACATACAGCGACCCCCGATTGGCAAGTGAATTGTCATGTGCATTACTGAGCATCGCAACACCCGTGAACTTCCTGAGTGGACTTGATGATCCTGTACCGAGAACAATACCGTTGATTAGTTCGGTGGCCATTGAATTCACAAGCCTTAGAAGGTGAACGCACCTGCTGGCACTTCTTCGAGGCCCTTGGTCGTGATAGGGCATCGGTAACGATGCATTCAAGCCCACTTCCCCACTCAAGAAGTACGATCCTCAAGTCCAGCTTTTTCGGTCCCATAAAACATTTTACAGAGATAAGGGAAAGGCGATCGTTGCAGACATCAACAGATGAAACAGGTAAGTCGGTATGGACGAAAAAACAGGCGGCCATAGACATAAGACCCACATCCTCAGCGTGGCCGAGCACCGAGGTTCACATATTTCATGGAAGTTTACTGGTCGCCCCACCACATTTTCTTAAAAATCTGGCAAAATTATGCATCTTCCGGCTAAGCATGTCCAACTGACAACGCCCGGTGTGCAGTATAATATTTTATCCTCCCAAAGCCGGCGTTATTGTTTGTTTTTCAAACTGTCGCGGCACCAGTCCGCGGCTGATGCAAAAATATTGCATTGCGTTGACTACCAGCATATTTCTTTTGAAACGTTATGTTCTCACGGAGTCACTTTTGCTTTCTTAGTGCACATTTCTTCGCGTCCTTCCTGCAGCTTTAAGGAAAGAGTGGGAGTTTTATTGCTTTAAAGTTCGGTCAGGGGCGCGGAACTTAAACAGTTTCTGGATACGCTTAGCAAGTTGTTTTTGTCTGGTCACCAGCTGCTCTGTTAAGCTGATAACACTTCTAAAAAAGGAACGATCTAGCGGCTATCCAGAGCACCATGACCAAACAATCTTGCGAACAGCTTCTTAAGTCTAAATCAAAGGTGGCGTCCATTATAATCTGCGCAGTCCTAACCATACAGGAAAAAAAAAGATCAAACCACAATGGTATCTTGTTCGGCTATTGAATTGTATTTAGCATCCTTAGTTTTGATACATTTATAGTAGCAGGAGGTTGAATGTTTACATGGAATAATTCACCATGTGATATCATCACTCAACTCACCATAAAGAAACCATGGAAGCACTGCACAGCTGTTTCATCCTTGTTAGGAATCATCAGCAGTGCATATCCACCGCGCCTCAACTGGGACGCGAACCCGGGACGAACGATTGTGAGTCGAACGCCTTAGCCATTACGCTACCGGGCAGCCTCTGAACGGTTTGTTAAACTTCACCACATGATGTTGCACCTATCCGTCACAGATTTGCACGGTTACTGTCCGTTAGCTAACAGCGATCGACCCCCACTGATAGATGACTTCTCTGCAGGTAGCCTAAGTACGACGAAGGCTTTGGGTATGACCTACAGAGCTGTGAGCTAACGGACAGTAACCGTGCAAATCAGTGACGGATAGGTGCAACATCNTCTCTCGAGGAAGCCTAAGTACGACGAAGGCTTTGGGTATGACCTACAGAGCTGTGAGCTAACGGACAGTAACCGTGCAAATCAGTGACGGATAGGTGCAACATCATGTGGTAAAGTTCAACAAACCGTTCAGAAGCTGCCCGGTAGCGTATTGGCTAAGGCGTTCGACTCACAATCCTTAGTTTTGTCAAGTACTTAAAAACCTGAAAGCTTCCAAATATTTAAAACTTATAGACGACTTCATCGCACGACACATGACACGCGTGCAACTTTCCTTGGTGGAGCTACAGTAAAATCACCTAGAAACTTGGCGGCCGTCAGCTCCTAGGTCAAGCAAATACATTAAATGTAACTCAGCAACTAGACAACTGGCTACGTTGCGTTAGTTGCTGCGAATGTGGCGCAGTCTGTTCCTGTTCATCGCCACATGGCCCTTCAGTCATAAAGGGCGCTTGGCAATGCTGATTATTTCACCTCACCGATCAGCTGAGAGAAGTTTTGTTTTTGCTGGATTTTGTTCGATTCTAAACGGACACCTAATTTTCTTCTTCTTCCCTCGTCGAACAAAATAATCCCTGGCTGCGATGGTCTTAAGGATCGAAAACGACGCTAAAAACGAAGCAGTCCCTCTGAAGCCCCTAGAGTTACCTGTAAGAAAACCAAAAAACCTTATGGTTGATATTTTTACCTTCTGACACGCGGTCACTGATCAACAAAATTTCACGATGGCGCTTTGCCGCCACCGAAAGCATCAAAAGCGCTGGAAGCAGTGATTTACTGCTCCCCAAAAAATTGATCGGGCGGTTCCTTGTCTGAAAAGTAACAATTTATCGTGCTCGATCGATGACTTAACGGAAATCTAGATGTCAACCGTTAACTGCAAGGCAAATCCGCGGAACCAATAGTGCGAGGATCGCTGCTTCGAACTTTATTTTGATATTTGCAAATGGACACAACGTCATCTAAATGCGACAGATTAGCTTCTATCGGTAAACTGAAAGATGTCTAGAAAATGGATAGTTGTTAAATGAGTTAAAAGGGGGAGATATTTTATCAAAAGTTCATACCCAGTCTTGTTAACGGTCTGTCATGCGTAGACGGTATCTTCGCAAACCAATGCTACGGCTTTAATGCAAAAATGGTCCTTTTCCGACACTTGACACCAAGTCACCATGGTTTCGTAGCATACAAAAAGCTGAAACGGCAGTCGTAAGAATTTCTTTTGTTAGTGTCATCTGAAGGTGAGTTTGAGGGGTTTAAAGGGGGCATCTGTGAAGCAAGTGAAAAGAAAGCACAGAAAAGAAAAGCACAAACAACTGGGATATCTGGATATTCCATACCACTTTCTGGTGCGCAGGGTTATCTGTTAGTGGTTCCCCCGGGAAATCAGAAGGAATACAACTGGTTTATGCGCACTGAACGCAAAACGTTTTCAATCTTTAAGAAGTGCACGAGAATCCGGAACGTTTGGATGAAATCTCGGATAGCAGCTGAATGCGAGCAATGGGTAGTTTGAAAAAGGCATCATCCAGTGGCGGTGGAGGCAAGCTTCAAAGTTTTTAAATTATGGCCGCTGCCTCAGTTCGTAGAAATTTTTTCCGATCGGCTATCATCCAATAAGCAAATGAACCTTGCATTCTTGATACGAGCTGCTCTCGGTTTTGTCACCTATGACTAATGTCCGCGCAGTGCTGCGCTGCCACAAAGATCTAATGGCGGAATGTTGTGGATCGACAATCTTTTAAACTCATTCAAGGCTTCTGTGGTGTCATGTTTGCAGCCAATCCCAAGCGAGCAAACACCATTGGGGTTATAGTATTTTTTGCCAGCTCGGCTCTGCTTGCCTCTCGTCACACCTTGTGAAACGCCTATGGCCGGCTTCCAACGTATTATTTTCGCTTTCCCGTACTCTACTTGCTTTTGCTGTCAGCATTCCAAATAATGCCTCACGGGATCCTCTTATTGGTTTCTCACGCTGGATAGTCCAGCAGCGAGAAAGCGTGTTGAAAACTGCGGGTGACTTCTAGAGGAAGTACGTTGTCAGTGCAGTAGAACCATTTCAAGTTCTGTGGGGTAAGACTGTGGAAGTAACCCTAGAACCCTCCGGACCCGAGGATACTACAGAGAGCTTTAGGATGTGGTGTGCATAAAGTGTCACAGGTCAGCTTTGCCAGCCACTGTCCAACCTTACTTATCTTAAATGTAGAGTTTCGCCTCTTTTAATGATTTCACATATTTTTTGTAGCACAGTCACTTAACACGACGCGACGTACGCGTGAAATGGTACGTCCGGAACTTCTTCACTCTCGCAGTGCAGCAGTGGAGGCAGGTAGCATCCTAGGTGATGGAGGGTGCCTCAAATGCAACGGTCCATGTAGTCCAGGGGGAAAAAATAGTTCATACGTGGTTTTGCAATTGTTAGTTGAACGTTCTCAATCTCCAGTCTGTCACTTTGTCGCATTCTAGAACACGAGGGGAACAGCAGTCTAGGATAAGTCCTATATGTGTTTAAAGTATTAACAACTTGCTTTTTAGAATTCTAAAAGTTCTGTGCACCAACCCAATTGGTCTTCTAGTCTTTGCAGATTGGGAAGTTGAACGTGCCGGAGTAAAACAAACTCAAGTTTCTGATTGTATGAGGGAAAGGAATGACTTCTTGGTTAATTTCAAAGATTCCCGTAGGGATATGACGTTTGTATGCTATTTCCTGCTTCTGCGGGCCAAGAATTTCATCGACCAAGCCGTGCACCATGAATCAACTGACAGTAGACCATTTTCACATCATCTAGTATAGTGTTGTGGTCACAGGGGGGAAAGGCGTATTCCAGTTTTGTATCATCCGCAAACAGAAAAGGAATACCATGCATAATAATGTGGAAAATTTTGTCCATGTGCAGCCGAAACGGCAGTAGACTTGATACAGTTCCTTGAGTGGCCCTTCTGTTATTCGGGAGGGGCTCGGATGGAGTTCCATTTGCATTCACTACCTGCAATCCATAGGTCAAATAAGAGGAGAACAAAGCCTGTATGAGGCTGGTATTCCTTAACTTTTGACCTTAATTAGAAGCTTCCGATGGGATACGCGATCAAAGGCCTTCGTTATATCACAGAAAATCACAATCACCTAATCTACCTTGTTGGGAGCCTTCGACATTATGTTTAAGAAATCAGTCGTGCAAGTAGAACATATACTTTGAAGGAACCCCTGTTGGCCGGCGTTTGTGAGGTTATGACCTAATAAAGAAGTTGTTAACTTACTTTATCATTCTTTCCATAACACTAGAGACGGCTGGGGTGTGACTGATGGGTCTGTAATTAGATGGCTCCTGACCTCATGAGTTGGGTCAATGACAAAACATTTCCATTTGTGGGGTAAAGTGCCACAATTTAAGGAAAGATTAAAAAGACTGGACAAAAGTATAGGCATGCCTGCACCACCAAAGTTGAAGAGGGCTGGGAGAAGGTCGTCGAGTCAAACATGGAAGGTGGGTCTTATTTATGATAACGGTGGTTTCATATTTCTTGGGTGGAATGAGGATCTCGTAGAGGATGCTGAAGAGACTGCGGGTATGACCAGTGTAATGGCGTCTTCATCTGTTGTCATAGAGGAAACAAAATTAATCACTGAACACCTCTGATATCAGTAGCGGTTACATTGCGCACTTTCCCCTGAATAGGACAGATGTAATGTGCGTACTAATTAGGGGGTTGTTAGCTCTTAGTAGTTTTGCAGATGCTGCAGCATTGTTGGTATATTGTCGTTCTTGTAGTTCTTTATTCTTTTGAGGAGACTCGAGAAGTATCCTAGGTTCCTTAGGTGGGCGGTTTATTTGAAATGTCGGAGCAAATTCTTTTGTTCATTCGACTTTTGTTTGGATTATGAAAAACATTTTCAAAGATGGTCCTGTGTGCTCAACCTTTCTGGGGTTGTGCCACAATGGGCTGGAGTGATTAGATCAAGACATGCACCTACGCTTTCGTAAAGTTGGTTGGTGCCTAGTTCGGGGTCCACCGATAAAAATAAGCCGTCCCACTTTTGACTATGGATTATGCAGGGAAAATGGCCCCTTGAGGCTCTGAGGTACGGTCCAATGGAAGCCGGGCGGAAGAAAAGGGGCGGCGAAACTGAAGACTTTCAAACAATCTGGAATGATCGCATCCGAGTAGTTTGTTGTATATGGACTTGCGCACCTAGGTTGACCTAGCTTTGAAGAACAAGAATACTGTCAACCGTTGTGGGCAGCGAAATATGCCGTGTCCACCCACTTAGTTGCTCACTGGAAACAAACGCGGAAAGGCGTTTTGGGAGAAAAAGGAAGACCAACAAATCCCTGGGGCGTTTAAGTCGCCCGTTACTAGCTTAGGAACTGAAAGTTCGGCGGCCGCGTTAAGTGCATCGGTTAGTGGCAAGAATTCCGGCTGATGTGTGCTAGGGAAACGGTAGATGCAACTTATCGGTAAGTCCTGACGCCCGATAGCCAGTCAGCCAGATAGAACCCTTCAGGTAACTAAAAGTAGAGTGGCTGCGCCATGAGGCTAAAAGGTCTCTTTTTTATATAAGGCAGCCTCCCCCGCACTTATTTATCCTGTCTTTCCTAAAAGCACTGTAGCCAATTAAAGCAATGCCACTGTCGAGGATATTGTCGGACGGCCGTTCCAATGATAGGGATGGAATCATATCCACGCGTATACACCAACAGGAGCAGCGCGTGCACTTTATTTAGGATGGAGCAAGCATTTAGTGGTAGCAATGAAAATGGCTCAGTAATAGTAGCATTGGTATGTAGATAACTGCAGTAAATATTATGTGTAGGATTTCATTTGGGGTGATAAGCAGTTGCAAGAAAAGCAAGGAATAATGGATGGTGGTGGAAAGGCCGTTGGATGACCGTGTGCCGTTACCTCTAATTCATAACCTAGGGTAGGTTCCACCATGCTTGTTGGTACAGCCGGTGAGCATCGTGAGTTTGTTGGGGAGTGAAGAGGCTGTGAAAAGGCGGGGTAGAGTATGTCATGGATGGAGGAAAAACCAGGTAAAACAAGGGGTAACTTCACGGCGTTTTGAAGAAATCCATAGATGGACTGGTGTTGGTAGGCCTACCTTCTGGCTGACTGGAGGCCTCAAGATTTGCCCTCGGAAGGAGGGACAGTAGGCACAAGTAGGTCGGCTTAAGCATTGTGCTTATAGGCTAAAGATGGTCAGCCAATGGTAACTCGGAGAAATTAGGCCTTGTTGGGATTGGCGTATGATTGATATGTATATTTTGGGGGACCAGGTGAAGGGCCAGTAATATGGAAATAAGTTTCGGTTCTGGGACAGTATCCGAGGTTGCAGTTATGCTGATTAAGGAACCTCGTTGGATGGATTAGCGAGAGATGATTCTTAGTGCTGCGGAGTTTGTTTGTGGCGCTGAAATAAGGAGATTGCGGTCTAACTGAGTTAGCCATACCTCCTGAAGGGTCTATGCTGTCGTAGATCTAAAGGGACAGGGCATAGCACCCTGTTATTAATTATGGGCTTAGCATGGATCTTAGGAGGCGAGAAAGGGTTGTGCCTCTGTTGGACCCCTCCTATTGAGCAGGGTTTTAACATCGTTGTTTAAAATAAGGCACTGTCCTTGATGTCAAGCTCATTGCCAGTCATTATGGGGCCTGCAGCCTGTGGGGGCACGGTGGATTATGACGGTTAACTAGAGGAAGTGGCTTCGGCAATCTTACCGTTGAGTGAGTGCGGAGTGGATGGGTGTTTGAACCTGACGGAACAAAGTGGCGTTGAGCTGGTCTAACGTTGGTGGGAACGTTGGGACAGAGGCTGAAATATGGAGTGTGATCTCAAAATGCCTGGTTCTGCAACGGTGGGATGTAAAGCAGTGGAACTTATTGGTTCCAAGTAATTTCTTTTAGGCCAACGAATGTGTTTTGGAAACACGACGCCTGCGTTGGGTAACGCCGCTGCGGCAGACCGTGCATTGTTTTTGATGGCATCTTTGAATTCAAATGCGTGTGAATGGAGTCATTTATAGTGTATGCAACAAATTTCCTCTAGGGAGGTCTTTTTCTGCGGTTATTTGTGTTTTTAAAAGGTTTAGTTGCGGCAGTAGAGCTTTGCTTGCTGATGAATAACTCCGCTGGCGTTTTTTTCTAGAACTACAGCACAAGGCAAAAACTATGACATTTGGCAGCTTCCGCAGCCTCTTCATTATACATGGTATGTTCGCCATGCCGCCGGTGGCCAACAACTGACCTCTGAAGCCATTCACTGGAACAAGATCAGGGATGTTAAGACAATAACGTTACATGACCTATCCACTCTACTCGATGTTTCCAAGGCCGGCACATGCAGGAAGATGCCAGTGGCTACCAGGCCATTCTTATCCAGCCGTGTTTCAAGATCAATGAGATGGGATAACGGTGCAACCTTTAAGATAGTGCACCCCAAATCGTTAACGTGATCCGCTGAATCTGATAATCTTTCTTCGAAAATCATGCGTTTCACCCACCAGGTCATTAAGTAATACGGGGCGTTGACTTATTGTTCCCAAACAAGAGCCAACTTCAAAGCATTTGTAGTGTCAATTGCGCGAACACTGTCATTGTTGCGTTTAGCTCGCTGATGCACACCACGTGCTACTATGCTTTTGCTTGGAAATTTGAATTTTGGGAACAAAATCGAGGTAAGTTTGTGCCAGGTGTGCACTTACAGTTGATGAGTTTATAGTGATGACGGGATGCTGAGTAATCGGTTTAGCATAGTACATGTGACAGGCGTGCTAAGGAGTACTGTAAAACAGCGTAACTTGCACATACTTCACGAGACTAAGTAAGCATCAACGGTGGGGAGCAGTTTGTGCGTCCACAAAATGGGCCCGAAGGTAAATGAACAGGACAGTAATACATTAAGACAGGTAACATTTGGTAAATGTCTGGTTAAAATAAATGATATAAGATAATTTGACGTATGATAAAACACCCATTAGTCAAACCATGCGTCTAAACAGCGAGGTGGTGTGGGGGGATATGGAATCGCGCGGATGGAAAAATGAGTGTACAGGCAAACGAGTGTATCCACTCTAAAGAACAACTAAACGAACCGACTGAAACTGCTCTATATAGCATAAAAGCGTTTCCACTAAGTTCAGGTCAGAGCTGATAATGTGGCAGTGAAAGCTTAAACGAAAGTCGGAAAAATAATTGAACAGTGACCAACTCAAATTTACTTGCTCAGAAAAATCAAGCTAATTTTATCTAGGTAAAAGGATTCTAATTCAGTGAGCAGTGCCAGAATAACAAAAAAGAAGGATCACGCGTTTCTTAGGGTCCAAGACGCCTCATATCTGCGACCGCGGCTGTGCGGTACCGTACGGAGGCCAACCGTCGGACGTGAAGCTCGATAAGTAGGAATACAGTAAGAGACAGGAGGAGGAATTTAGTTTGACGAGATTGGCTTACAAGAAGCATTGTAAGGAACTTTTGAAATTGTTCGAGTTTGATCGTTTGTATTAGGGCATACAGAGTGCCTTGTGGCCAGTTTGAAGCGATTCTGGTTAAGACTATAGGAAGTTTCGTATAGAAGTGAGTGCCACCGTGAATGAGCGGGGTAGGATTCTGGGGCTGGTTGCTGTGGGCATGGAAGCTTTGGGTCCCAAGACCTCTGAGCCGACATTAAAGGAGAATAAAGCATGACAAAGAGTATAAGCAGATTGTTACTCAGAACTGAGCTAGTGTTAACCGGCAGCAGATTGAAAGGTGGAGGGCTGTGCTTATCACGGGTTCACTGGTTTGGGGATGCGGAAGGGCTTATACCTGGAGCGCGGGTTTCCAATTCATTTTGGGTTTCGGGTCTTCCCCCTTATAAAATATTTTTGTTATTTTAATTGGTGTTGTAATCGTTTCACTACCGTTCTCTGTGGGTACTCGTTACCTCCTACGACGCAACCGTTTTTTCTAGGTTTATATTGAGTTTCATGTTACCGATCGCTGTGACTGTACTTGTTTTTCTTTCAAATCTGCCCACTTATCTAGGTGAGAAAATACAATGTCCAGAAGGATAATAGGCTGAGCAGCCAACAGAAGATGTGTACATCCCAAGGGCACCAAAGAACCATGTGGCAACAAAGGCCGCAAGCTAAACGTACAAGATGAAGGAACTCAGCGCGAAGAGTGCACGCTTTTGTATCACGCATGTCATGACAAAGTCGTTAAGAGAGCATAAGATCTATGAAAAACGAGTTACCGTAAGGTATCCGTGCGGGCTGTCAGAAAGCGATTGTAAAGATATGGTCAGGTACCCAAAAAATATTTGGACGAACCTCAACAAGGCACATAAGTTTGCAAACCAGATAAACACACAAGCGAACACATGCTACCTGGGTTGGTAGGCAGGGAGGCAGCGTCAGGTAAGCATTGGGGTCTCCGCAGTTCTTAATTAGATGACCCTACAAATTCCGCATTGAAGTCGCAGTGAAACACCGTCGATGGGAAAACAATAGGCATCAAAACCCTCCGCAGATCAGGAAACTAGTTTCGAGCACGCGGTTCATCCCGTGACAGGCCATTCAGGTGTTTACAATGGCCACGTGGACGGAAGGTTTTGCTATTGCACCCATAGAGGCTGCTTGGTCGGTGGTGCGCATGAAGGGGGACAGGCGTAATAGATGCTCTCCAGGGGTGCGCAAGATACTGGCCCTAGCTTCAGCTCCGTCGTCTTGTTCAATCGCAACCAATCTATCTAGCTCTTTTAGGGCAGAAAGAAGCGCAAGACAATGATACCTATTTTGCGGGTTTGTATTATGCTGCCGGTTGCAGATATCACTCCATTGGTTCGGCACTGGACTGGGTTCTGACCAAAAGGCCGCATGGTATCAGCCAACTTGACGTGTCGGCAAGCTTGGAGATGGGAGATCGGGGAGCGGTAACATTTAAATTAGTGGGCGAGAGAGTACTGGCAGGAACCAAAGGAACAACTCGCTGGAACCTTATTAAAGCTGGTGTTCTGAGGTTTGATGAGCTTCATAAGTCACGTTCCATGGTCCGTCCCACCATAAATTCATTAACATTGGGCGCTCATTCGTGCGCCCATCAACGGGAACTTTAAAACCCAAGCCGAAACTTTGCAGTCGAACACTAAAATCTTCAAGAAAAACGGAGCCGCACTTTACCACAGTCAGCTGTGATAAATTCGACAGGACCTCGGCCACTGCATTTTTATAAGAGGTAGCATACAGTACAAGCAAGACCTTACAGAGTACTAGAGGCAATTCTCGGACAGCTGTCTCAGGCGTTTGCTGCGAGCTCAGGATCATGGATATGCCTAGATGAGATGGCAGAAAAATAGACAGAAGCATCAAAGCAACCAACGTATTTGCTGCCTGTTGCTCTTTGATGTTCGCTTCATCCAGACCAGAGATATCGAGGGATGAAGACACGACAGCTGGAGCGGCCGGAAGTACTTTGCAGGGAGGATCTCAATTATTTAGCTTCTCAAGCGGACACATACGGCGTAATCTAAGTACACTAAAAGCATGAAACTCACTAGGCCTTGTGCTCCAACAGTCCCCATACCTAATGGCCAATCAGTTTTGCAGGTTGTTTAACTATTCCAGGCGAACGGGCCAAGTTCCAAAGGAACGTAAGACCTATGTGAGTTTGGCAGTGGATCCAAATCTCAAAGTTGCCGTCCAGTTGTGCTAATAGTGCTGGTCTCAAAAGTTACGGAAAGCCTTATTGATGATCCTTCTTGTACCTTCTTCAAGGACGGTCAACTGTACGACGGACAGCACCGGCTTCCAGGACACATTGTGCCAAACAAACCTTATCGACACTAGGGACCGGTAAAACGGGGCGGCAGGTAGAGAAGTTCGCCTCGGTGTAATCTCGCCGGACTTCTCTAAAGAGTTTAACCGGATGAGTCAGCTCAGAATATTAGAACGGCTACGGAAAATTAGGCAGATAGTGCACCGCCTGAGTGGTGCACCATCTGCACTATCAAATGTTCTGGAGCCGGGTAAACGGGTCTTTCTCCAATAGCTTTGACGCCCCAAGCAGAGTACTACTGGGGACCATACCAGGCCAAAGACTGTTTAGCATTCCTGCGAACAGCCTTCCAATGCGGGTAGGCCCCAAATTCCTAAAATGAGCATATGATATAAAGATCTGCCGGCAACTTGGATGTACGCTAGACGAGAAAGCACTGCAGGCATAACTTGAAAGACTACACAAATTGTCCGTCTCTAACGGACTCCGTTTTAATGCATGCTAGTAAAAGGTCGTGCAAAAAGGTGGGATCTGGTGTCAATTATGTCGAACTACCTATCGCCGACAAATTACTGCGACCTCCTATCAAGGAAGACTTCGCTCAAGCTGTACCAACTCAGTCATTCTGTTCAGATTTACTTCCGTATTGAAATTTCCTCAATCTTAAGCAGAGCACACCTGTAGGTAGATATCTAGGCTTGTCCCCAGTCCTGAGGAGGGACAGAAATAAACTTAGGGGTTCAAATGAGGGTCAAAAGATGAGCACGTATTCTCAGGAGTTTACCCTACGACGGCAGACCGTGCGCTTCAAATCTATATAGCATGGACATAATGCAGTCAAGAGGGAAACTCATTATTGGAAATATCTTAACAATGCAGGGACATCTTAAAAGACACCTGCTCAAACTAGCTGCAACACTGGCGTTGCCTTGCCACACACTGAAGCTTCAGAGGCGGGCCTCAAGGCCAAGAGCTGGGGGTAGGTCCACCCCGTTAGTGTCTGTCGCTCTTGGAAACGCTTCCTAGGGATCGCCGCGCACGCAGGAAGCAAAGGAGTGTTCAAAAGACAATCATACCGGTACGCAGCTCAGAGTCAGCCCCGCAGGCTATTTGCGACGCTGCTGATAACTTTCAACTCGGCGCCACACTCGCTACGGCTGTGGGGCGATCTAATGCCAAAGATTGTCTTGGGAGGGAAACCGTAAGGCATGCTGAATAAACGGCCGAGAAGTAGTTCTTTTCTTTATGCAAGCACGTTTGCTTATTTGTCCGCAAGCGAGTCACCTGTTATGTTAGTGCCAAAGCATCCACCTCATCAGTTTCCGTGAATGTTGCTTTCGGCCTCCTCTCAGCGATGGTCGGCGGTCACCGGCAGCAAGCCCAAACTGAGAAAGAATGGCGGCAGCGACATCGTGTTCTTTCAGAAATATTTGCTCGGGTGAGATGGAGTTCATCGTTTTCACAATGACAATAACATCAACAAAACGTCGCAGTTTCAGTGCAGATCTTTGTCACCTACAATATCATTCCTTCGAAGGAGAAACTAAAGTGACAGAAAGCCAAAAGAAAAATCGGAAGTCAAAGCAAATATCAGCTGCCTTCAGAGAAATATGAGAAATAGTTGGGGGAAGAGAGAGAAAAAGTGGACGAAAAGATAGGAAAAAATAAGGGATGGCCCAGTCGACAGAAAACCGGCTGCAACAAAACACTTGCAAAGCATTTTAGATAACATATTGGGGAGAGTGTGAGACAGTGAAAGTCCGCTGTAATTGCAACACTAAGACGGCCATAAGCAGCCCTATAAAATAGGAGGAAAAGAAACGAAAGGCAAGATAAACCGCTCAGAAAAGCTAAAGTGAAAAGATGGAGAGAGGATAAGGGAAAGGTTTCGTGGATTGCCTTTAGCGCATGCGCTAATAATCAAACGCAAACCGAATAAGCGTGCACAATCGATGCGCTTACAAACACCATATATCTTCGCAGACCGCTTCAGGACGTTCTGTGGGCTTGAAGCTCTGTGGTATCCTGTTAAGCTACCAGCAACTGCTGCCAGCTTTCGCGAGGGTTAGATCATTCATTTTCCTTCCTCTTCCCATTTTCCATCTCCCTTTACTTAAATTCTCTGGAAGTTGATTTCATTTTCTTACTCATCTTCGCCCCTCTGCACCCTTGTTTTATCGCAGGCACAATAAAACTGAAAGAGCTCACTTCTCTACGACTCTATGATGTGTAATTTTCCGTGGACCACTGCAAAGCGTTTGCTGACTGGTGAGGTATGGCCGGAAAGTTTGCGAAAGTCATACGATGGTTTTACACAAGCGCTCCACCTTCAGGCAGCAACGCGTTCCCCATTGCTCCCCCATTTTTTCTAAATCTCGGACTTTGTCCCAAATAGCGTTAAACCACTAAGTGATAGATTGTTCGAAGACTCTGAACTACAAGGAACGCTGTCCAGCCCTCAGACTTGAGCAATTTTGGCTACGGCGGCTTAAAATTAACCTGGCCTTTCTACATAACCTAGTGAATAGGCTTTCCTTCTCCACCGACCCACCTATATTCTTCTCTGCCAGCCCATACCGCCACCGTCACATGTCTCTAACCATCCATACAGAAACCGACAGATCCCCTTTAAGTTCGCATTTCTTTCTTGTTATTTATGCCAAGTTTTAGAATAAACTTCCCGTTAGCATTCGGTGCATTAAAAACCAGTCCAGTTTTAAGGCTACCTTAAATACTTACCTAAGTACCACCCAGATCCTTCAACTGACCAACATCCCTATCTCGGAAGAGCGTGCCTCTGAGTCAGCCATCGATTTCCAAATACACATTTCCCCCTCCGTTCCGTAACACTCAATCTGAGGGCGCAAGAGAAACTAGTATACTAGCGTAATACGGACAACACCGAAGATTAACCCTCGCTGATCGCTGGGTAAATGTAGTAGTCAAAACCATTTTAAGGGGGGGACCTACCCCTGACCCACCATCAGCCGTAACGCTTCCTATTTGGCAGACGTGCAAATAGCATGGATATGTCTTCCGCGCTTTCCCATTCACTTTCATACTTCTCAGTACTACCCTGGTCACCCTACCACATAAGTTCTTTATTATTAGCCAACCCTTGGTCGGACCGCTTTATTGTGAAATATTGTTCCTTGTGAAATTCATTGCCCCATCAGTCTAACATAGCCTTCAAAAACGAAGTCCGGAAACTACTGACTGTTCAGACCATTATTTGCATATACGACCTTTATATCCCAGAGACTCGGGCGTACGAATTTTGGTTAGGATTGTAACAGTTACTACGGTAGAGTCTCCAAAACCTGGATCTCGTCCAACAACACTAGATAACATTAAGGTCCGTGATAGCAGAAGGATGCTGGATCCTAAGACGGCTATAACCACGATTAACCCTAATTATATCGGTCTTCTCACCTCCGATTCCTTTCCTCATAGATTTCTCTGCCCCCGATTTGCTGTAACAAAATAAAGGATCCTGTCTTTATGCTGGGTATTGCCGTAACTAGTTTCTCTCTTCGTAGACATTTCATCAGAGAAAATATTCGATGTTCTTTTTACTCTTCCTACCTACTCTTATTGCTTCCCAGTAGCCTGCTAACGCGAACCAGGTAGACTCCTTTCCCTTAAGTACCCAGCCTAGTTTCATTTATAAAAAAGGAGAATCTGCTCACGTCACACAGATGATGTGATTCGCAACACACAATTTCACATTAGTAAGTTTCAAGCAGCACTCATTGATGAAAGCGATAGAAGGCGTTGACGATGACGGAGCCCTACGTACAGGTCTGCGTTTTACGGCATAAACTACCATCCTGCGTGTGCTTGCTTATCCCCACTTTTGTTTCTTCAGTCCGCGCGAAAACCCAAATGACTGCGACAGGTTTGCTTCAGCATCTCCAAACGTGGGAAAATCAGACCACCCCCAGCAGTTGGAAAAAACAACGCGGGAAAATTAGGGTCAGGCGGAGCAACTGTGGAAAGTACATAAATGGGCTCAACCATTCCTCTGTTAGAAAAAAAGGAAACGTCTCTGCTTAATCAGGTTGACCCCATCAACCAAAGAACTCTTGGGCTGCGAAGGAATGGGTCAACTTCTACAATGGATAGGTATGCCATCAGCCCACACCTGACCCTGCGAAATGGAAAACCCCACCCCGCCGTTGTTTGGTAGATAAGCGTTTGGCTACTTAGTTGAACGGTCTGGGGAGTAGCTCATGGGACTATGCACTTATGCTTCACCACCCACACCTCTATTTTTTAACTTACCCTTGTTCCCCCGACCGTCCACCTGGTACGTATGCGGACGTCTATAACAACCGCCGTCGTTCTTTCTTAATTGTTCATGCGAGCTCACTGAAACTACTATATGGTGCAAGTTGCTATCGTCCTGTTCGAACACAAATTACGGATCCCAATATTCTTATTCTTCTCCCTTCTCTTCTTTCTACGGTTTCTCGTAACAAATCCTGTCCTAGCATCCAGCCCACACTGCCATCCCCGAGCCATCCAGTTATGCTCTTTCTTGAAAGTTGGAAGTAGTAAACGTCAGCGATAGACCACATGATCAGTTATAATTGACTCCCTGTAGCATGTACACCGGGCCCGCAAACCAGAAGAGTTCCACAAACAGAACAAACGATGGCTTTATTCCCTAACCATTGCGCTGGCCGTCCTATCGGACCACTGTAATCTGCATCTGCGAAGATGTCGGAAGATGAATAGAAACGCGTTTCACATAAGGACCATGTAGCACAGGACTCATTGAGCCATATGCCCTATAGGGAGAAAGCAACCGGTGTTTGTCGCACACGTCCCGTCAACGGAAACTACTCCCTGCGTATTTCATGACAGTTGCCTGGTCCCTGCAATCTTCGTAAGAAACTGATTGTTGTCACTGTTCCCATTTTTGTTCATTCAGAGCAACACCAACTAGAAAAATTCCAGACTGCCCCTCTTTCTCCGGCTCTTCTCCAGGCTCGCCAGTGGCAACAGATGCAACACAAACTATCACCGAAGGCTCCGCGCCATCCTTTGCTCTGGTTTTCTATTCCCGTTAGGAAGCTACTATCCTGATACCCAGTACCTGGCCCTGAGAACCTGAGACAAGCCAGGCCACGCTAATGGCCGCCCAGAGTGCCTCATTTCAGACGAACCATGACGATGGGCCAAACGGTTTCTAACACTACTAAAATGCCGCGCAATCCCCAAATCTCCCGACCCCTACCGCCAAATAACACCATAATCTCCGATATTAGACAAGAACAACACACAGGTCATTCATGGCAAGTGTATTTAAGGATTGATTGTGAATCTTACACTTACTGGTTTTCTTCCCGCCACACATCACAATCCGCTACAGGTCGTATACGTCTAGTGGCCATTTTTATAAGTTTCATTGTCTCTCTTTCCGAAATTCTTCATATATTTTTGTTCCGAAAATTGTCTGATGCAACCTTGAAGGTTTCCTGCTGTTTCACTTAAAGCATTACTTTGACTACTGAATGTTGCTAATCACCAGTGTCCATTCACCTCATATGATATCCTTTACCATTTTACCCTCCTGATTTTTGATGAACCCGGCCGCTTGACAACCCCCACCATTTCTTCCCAGCCAAATTATGCGCCCGAGAAACGCACGTTTGATGCATTTAAACATGGATTGACTCGCAGCGCACGATTCATAGTCAGCCCCAGAAATTTTTGCCATGGATAATCTGGCTCTGATTTAAAGCCCGAGAACTCGTTTACCCTATTTTTATTGCAAGTTATGTTCATGAGAGCACAGACACTGCATCTTCACGACCAAGTTTTTGTTTTACGATTTCCACTGCGCCACCTTTGTGTAAATTTGATCTCGCCTTGAGCATTACTCTCGAATTTTGAGAAATATACCCATTAATATTATTATTGCTCACGCACGCTTGCCACCGGTAAAGTTTCTGACTTTTTGATTTGCTCTATTTGGTGAGTGTTTTTCGCCTAAGATAAAATATTCTTTGGTGGTTCTGCATGAGCAACCATTCGCGAACTGCCTATTAAATTTTAAACTGCCAGCCCACCAAGAAATCAAAAGCGTAAAGGAAAGTTGTCCATCAGCGAAATTTTCGTAGTCCTATGTTGAAAAGTTGAGAGTGAGACATGCTTCACGCATCTATTACAAAAACGTCAACCCGATGAAGGTCATCAAACAACGAGCAACGGCGTGGTGGACGTTTTTTGAAGTTAACATCACGCAACCCAAGGCCAGGTCCATTTTTCTGTGCACACCTTTGGGTGCGGTGAGAGCAGCTTGCAATTAACTTATTTAGTATTCACTTTAGGATTGCGACGAGGAGAGAATGCAACAGGAATAAATTCCCTCCACTTATCTATGGCTGAAAGGGGCAGCGAGAAAATTTTGAGATGCAATCAGTTTGTGTTGTACAGAAGGGACGAAGAAACTTGCTAAACACTTTTAGCCGTGCACAGGCTCTACCGCGCAGTTACGCCCAACTGCAAGGTTGGGAATATTCGATAATGTACTTCCAAAATCAAAGGTCTTAGGATCTGTAAAAATTAGGATAATTCTCCAAATGACGTTTGCATCTTCAAAGGTGATAATAGTCAGGAATACTCTGGCTTAACTTAAAAGAAATCTTATCTTTAACGGATTTCAAATTGACCCCTGTTATTGAGCAATGGCTCAAACTTGGACAAGTCACGCCTGAGTCTAATGAAGCAAAATTGGCGGTTTTGTCCAGTATTATTTCCTTTTCAATTTAGTAATGAATTAGAAAAAGCCTGATAAAGATACAGTAGACTATGACCTCGCTATATTAGAAGGTATGAGAGATACTTTTCCGCAAGTTAAGGTTTCAAAGTGTTTGGATGCGGTTTTTAGTTTCTCTTAGTAACAACATTACATCCCGTAAATAAAGGAGTATAAAATGACTGCATTATTTTGAGGCCCATTCTTTACTATTTTCTGCCAGTTTTGACCTGAAGAAATGGTTGGTTCACACAGTCATAAGTTTCCATTTGCAGTACTAAGTGCTGTCATCTGCGAGGTTTATGTAGACGATGATCCCGCAAAAGCGACCAGTTCAGCGAATGGCTTGTGCAGTCTGGTAAAGTTTGGACGATCTCCGATAACCAAAAGGGACATCAAACACACGGTGATATGCTATTTCAGTTAGCAACCAAAATTTTGTCATGGAAGTTCTCGATACAGGACGGTTGTCAATCTTTAGAACACTGGGTCTAGTATGGGAGAAGAAAGAAAACGCTTTGGGATGCCTGACCCCTGCGACTGAGAAAGCCACATGGAAAAACTACCTGAAACGTATTATCCCCTGTGTTGGGTTGGTAGGCATTTAGTGCCACAGAAATGTTGTTCTTGAGGTTGCGTAGAGCGGTTGTGGGCTGGGACGAAGACCCGGGGGACCGTATCAAGTGGGGGTGGGATCAGGTCTGGAGAATTCTCGAGGCGCATGTCTGAGCGGCATTCATAAATTGCCAATAACGTGATGCTCTGACCAAGATGCTTGTATGATATTAGTAATGGTTTATTGCCCGGGCATTAAAGTAACACATTTATTATGTATTATCTTGGCTCGCAGTAACAACAGTGACAATAAGAATAGACAAACGCGCACAAGGGGAAACTGAATAACAAATAATAACATAACTAAGAGTGCTACACTAAGCTGGAAATCTTCTGGCGTTACTAAATGATGCCCTCAAAAACTGGATCATTGTTGTCTAATTGATTCCAGCTTAAACGTCACAGACCGCCGAATGCATATCATGCATTAAGATGGTCCATCGATGACTGAGGTGGATCGCATCACGTAGTATCTCTAACATCTGACGAAAATAAGTACGAAGTAGGCACAACCAGCCGAAAACTGTTGTGCAAAATATCTAAGAGGAAGATTTCTAGGCAGCGCTTGTATGGTCGAATAAGTAAAGCACTGCATTGAGTTGGAGTTTGGACACAGCGCAGTACTTTTTTATCGGTTTCAGACGCTTCAAAATTGGCAGTGGGAAAATTATAAAACGCGCTTCCAACGTAGCTTGTTTTCGACTTTTCACAACTCGTTAATGCAGCACGTTTTATAAGTACTGGGATAGACTGACCAAAAAATAACTGTAGTAAAAACTAATAGGAGTTGCGAATGGTGTGTCTATGCCGATCCCATATGTTGATAGTCTTCCCATCGGTTGCATTCTCCTAAGAGATACTATCCTATAGCCATCGGCACAAAATCGGGTTGGTAGCCAGTCAGCTAGTGAGGCCTAAACAAAATTTATCAAAGCTTTATCTATCAAGAAACCGACTACGTGGTATCCGATTAAATACGTTATGCCGAATTCCAATTGCTTTTTGTAACAATTATTTGCCAATCTTTCCATCTTAATGCCTGCAGAACCTTCTGTGTTCAGCAAGCTGTAAAGCGCAGAGATCAAGCTAGTTTGCCATCGTGTATTTTAACATCTAGGCTTTGTTTGCGATACGTCCTGCATTGCGTTAGTCCAAATGAATTTTTGCATAGCTCCCGTATAATATGCCTCTGTTCAGCACTTGCATGCAAGTGGTGCCAGTATTGTCCACGTAAGAAGCCCAGACTGTAATAAAAGTTATGATTGCGGAGGGATTTTTTCAGATTTTCTGGCTGCTCACTACCATCTCTTGGCTACAATTATCACCGTATAAAGCGTGACTTCTCTCTTCCCTCGCCATTTTGACATTAATCGTCTATGTCTTCTTTGGCATTTCCTGTGGTGGTTCTGACAATTTTTCGGGCGTCACTCATATTTTTTACTGATTTTCCTTGTTTCAAATTACCTTGTATGAATATTATATAAATTTGTTGAATTCTGAAGGCTTTGGTTGCATTTCAAAGTTGGCCACTGCCCTTAAATCGAATTTTGTGCTTGTGATGGGCATTGTTGGTTTATTTGAGGGCTGCGTTTCATTTCAAAGATGACCCATGTTAATTTCCTGAGAACCTTGTCCAATCCACAATGGTTCGTCATCTTGTCTTTGTTTTTGCTTTCTACTGTGTGATATAGTAGTAGCGTTTGGTCATTCACCTAAGCACGCTTGTGGATACCTTCGAGAAATATACCGTTGTTTTTATCGCTATTATTATTATATAGGGAATAAGAAGGCTGAGTTCGTTAAGTTAGTAGCTACTAGATATCCGGAGCTAAGGTAACAATCCCAACCGAAATAATAGAGACTTATTTCAGGGCACCAAACTCCATCGGTCTGGCATCTGGAAGAATAGATCACGAAGACCGCCGCCCCCACTAATGGGAATGACTGCCATTGTTCCTACGTTCTGGTAATCCTATTAAACTCATGGCCGAAACACTTGAGAGTGCACCTCCTGGATCTACCAAAAATAAGAGATCGGGCTGCGTGTTTGTTATTGGCTGCAGCCTTTCCAATTCTGCCTTGGTGTTTTCCACCTGAACTGATCTGTTGCGAAGCATCAAAGTGATATTGAGATCTGCGTTTTATCTAAGGATCATACGTACGTATCGGCCTGGTACGGTTTTTCCCAAGGGTTTCGAGTCCACGATAGAACCAAGGGATGCTGAGAGGTAACTGCTGAGAGAGGTTAGGAAGAAAGGTCCTCTGCTGGGTTTCAGGCTCTCCAAAGAGTAATTTGAAAGGTATTCTCAAACATACTTCTGTTTCTGGATCCGACTTGTTCCTGCTAAAGCTGTGTTGTCCGTGAACGGAAGATTATCCGTGGCCCGCCTGTCGGGCGGCGACAAACATACGGCTATCTGACCCAGCGCCTACCAGGTTAAGGAGTTAATTCCTATACTAGTGTGGTTCGCCAGGTTTGCCACGGAGTATATTGGCTGTATGGTCAGATTGTGGAGTAACATCAAAGAGGGTAAATATTTCCATTCAACCGCTAGATACAGAGTGGATTCCAGGAAAATTAAATGAACGCTAGGAGCTAGCGCGTCATGTGAACGAAAAAGTGGAAAATTTTGCGCAATGCCGTCGTGGGCGCGAGGCTTCCAGCGTTATGTTCGACGTATTTGAGATAGTTGCTCGCTCACGAACGCTGACTTCCCACGCACTACTGAAGTTGCTATGGTAGCGTGAAGTTTGTCCGCGACGGCGTCCTCTAGCCTGTGGCTATTACTTTAAAATGGAGAAATGCGGTCTGAGTCCGGATAAATGGTGCTGGATGTGGGCCGGGACATCTCTGCAAAAACGGATATAGTGCAACTGCCGACTTATGCAAAAATAGTATCAAGTTATGCAGCAGTTTTTTGACGGTAAAGTAGCATTCCAAACTTGGGTAAGAGCATTATTCCTGGGTCCTCGGTAGTTTATTGATAACAGTTGGGCAATAAGTCATGGCTCACTTTAACGAAATCAAGGAACACAAGGATTCCACATGCAGTTCCAGCTTAAGGAAGCATTTCAGAGAAAACCACCGAAATGTCAATAATCCACTGGTGCGAGAAACTCTGGCAGGAGAGCAGCCATTCCAATTGTATCTTCGCCATTTTCAAACAATGTCATGGTTCTTCAGCATTTCCAAGGACAGATAAAATGTAGTAGTGACACCCCGCGGGCTTCTCGTTGAGTACAAAACAAGTCAAATAAAATCAGAAGAGGACAGTTATTGGCAGCTCTGGAACCTTCAAAACATTAAATGAAAAACGAAAAGATTCCACCCATTTTGAGCATCTGGCAATCAAACGTCAGCGAGTTATAAATTTATCAGGAAAAATTCTTGCGAACCGGCTGCGATGTGACACATGGTGAGTGCGCGCTTTATGCTCAATGATAGCTGACGCCAAACAATTCACCAGGCAATTCTGATGTCCAAGTATCCCAATGAAAATGTGCTATTTCTGGCACTTTTCAGTGATTCGCTTTTATCTGATCGATCGTAGATGAGTTTACGGAAGTCATTTCACTCCACACCTATGTATGAAGGAAGAATTGACCCACTTAGCGAAACAGAATGCACTAACTGACAATGCACCTGCTTCTCATTTTAAGATTTTCGAAGAAATGCTGCTGACCATTTACCATTCAAAGGAAAACACTGACTCAACAATCCTTAGAGAAGAATGTCATTCACAGATGAAATGATTTACCTCATTAAAAACCGTCAAAATCACTTAGAGTCCTGCTTTGCCTTACATGCGCTCTTTATTGCTTTCAAAGTCTAATTTTGTCCTGATGGACTTATGAAAATGCGAGAGTCCTTAGGGTCAGTTCAACTGTTCCCATGAACTGTGTATTCTTATTTTGCTCCTTCCATTTTTCTGTCCTCTTGTGCGAACGATATGGCTATACGAAGATTTCGGCTGCAGCGCTGAACACTTTTCAGAGCTTTGGGTAAAATGAATACGCCTTCTGCGTGAACCATGCACGGCAATAAATGAATATAAAGCTGAACACTAAGGATCGTTGACCACCAAATGGTGAAAAAACTTCTGGTGAGGTTCTTTGAAATTGCGAATTGCGTGACTCTGCACGGATAAATTGAACGAAAACAGTGCGTTCTATGTGATACAATTAGATGTGCACAAAATATATATACATCGTCGTGTACATATAAACCTTTGTACATTTGCATACATGTTTACACTGATGTGCATACACTTAAAAATGTATGGAGCTTTTACCAGAATTGTGGCGACATGAGTGTCCACCCAGCTGATCCACAGCAAAGCAGATAAGCATGTCGGTAATATGCACAAGCATATATGCATGCGCCATTTATGGAATTCGTTTATCGATTTGATGTTCATATGCTTATTGCATAATAATTTCTTCGTGATCATGGATCAACCTATCAGATTTGCATATATATGCCCCACTGAACACAATGTTGAGCAACCAGTTATTCATCATTTTATTTTAGTGTTCAACTCACCAATTATAACCCATCAAAAAACAGTGTAGCTGTACTGTCCATACTAATAATCATCTACTTATACGACACGATGAATAACTTCATAAAAATATTTACTGCGCTACTAATAATACGAAGTGTTATGCTTGAAATGGCCCCTCCGGCAGTACCATTTTCCGATTTGCAGACAGTCACCATCTTTATCGTCTGATCCGCAGAGAGTGACGGACGACCCTTACGCAAAACTTCTTTTTACTATTAATCGTCTGTCCACTCCGACCACTCAACATAAACCCAAGAAGCCCAGTAGGGTTTGTCGGCTCCAGACGAAACTTTTGAAGGCTCAAAAAATCTTCAACAAAACGGGAGACTTCCCGCTTTTAGTACAAGTCAATCGCTTGCAACAAGAATTTCTTATGGAGTCCGAACTAAGGTTAAAAAGGCAGGAAATTCTAGCCCCCTGGTATCCTAACCCAGTTCGAAAGACTTCCCACATTTTCAAAGCTGGCTCGCAGCCCAAATCTTCAACTATTCCGCACTTCATCATATTTAATAGCTCACGCATCGAGTCCCCTGTAGACATCGCAGAAGCATTCAATACATGTCTCTTTTCTACTCTCATTAATGACAATCGGACACACTCTGAAATCCACCCCATGTTAACTTTGGTTTGATTATCCTCCATCTCCCTGGACGTTGCTGGCATCATCAGTGTGATGAAATATGGCAGGCTATCCCAAAGGCCTGGCCATGATGGCATCTCACCAGTCCTATTTCGCACCGCTGGTCCAGATCTTCTACTGCTCCTTCTAAATCTGTTCTCGCTCTCCATGTCCAGCGCTACTTTTCCGCCACAATGGAAAACATCCATTATTGTTCCACATCACAAAAACGGTTCACGTATGAACCTGAAAACTTTCGCTCCATTAACCACACTCCAGTTCTATCCAGGCTTATGGGAAAGATTGCTGAAGAACAAATGGTTAATTTCCTTACTACTCACAACCTTATCAGATCCTACCAACACGGCTTCCTGAGGGGCCGATCCTGCCTCGCCTGTCAGTTTGAATTCTTGAACTTGGTCACCCAAAGTGCTGATTCCCACCGTTCGATGCTCATAATCTCTTTAGACATGTCAAAAGCGTTTGACCGCGTTTCCCACTCCTGACTTCTGGCCAAAATTAGGATTTATGGAATAAGAAACCCCCTCTTATCTTAGGTATTATCCTACATTTCCGATCGCTCTCAGGTAGTTAATATTAACGGTTATTTTTCCCAGCCCTCTGCTATTACCAGTGAGGTCGTTTAGGGGAGCGTCCTAGGTCCGCTCCTGTTCCTGCTATACATTAACGATATCTTTAATGTTATTCGTCAAGACACACCATACCTGTTTGCCGATGACATTAAAATAGTCTACTCTTTTGAGGCCGCTTCATTTACCTCTACTCTTGCACTTATCAATGAAGACCTAGAGTCTCCTGATAACTGGTGTTCCAAGTGGCTTATGAAGTTCTCTGCTGAAAAAGGCTCTCTGATATCATATAAATGCCATGTTCCTCCGGGTGCCCTCTCCATAAACGGCATGCCAATCCTTGCATCACACAGTTAAGGACTTAGGGCTGCAATACTCCTGCTCTTTCAACTTCCACGAGAAGGCCCACAATCAGACCGCTATAGCTGAGAGAACCGCCACAATGATCTTAAGAGCATTCCGCACTAAAGACTGCAGAATTATCAACTTCAAGTCCCATGCCATGCCCCACCTCGAGTACTGCCCGATTATCTTTACGCATATGCGTAAATTCGATCGAATTGCAATCGAGAATGTGCAGCGTGCATTCACTAGAAATCTCTTAGGTCCCTCACTTGGCTTAAACTACAGGGCCAGATGCGAGCTGCTTCGACTTGAACCACTGTGGCTTCGTCGAGTTAAATTAAACCTTACATTTCTCTTTAATCTTTGCCGTACTAATGTCCATTCTACCACAAACGTCACACGCAACGCTGGTAGTCCCCCATATCCACTTCGTGATAAATACTATTCGTTGAGAATACACCTGACTCGACTATCGAGCAGGGCTAAATTCTTCACAGTTGCCCACTCTAAATTGTGGAACAAACGCCCTATGTCCCTGCGGTCGTGCCCAGATTTAGTTATTGGATATCCGGTTCCTAATTAACCTGACACGAGCTAACATTGGACTAGACGAGGCCTATGAACATGGGATAGAATTTTAGTTCGTGACCGATTCTTTGCTGAGATCACCATCAGGGATTCGGCTTCACCTCTAACTTCTTCCCTTTATCACACGTCCCCGCTAATGCACGTTTTGTCCTCCCTTGTAGTGATGCACCCTGTTCACCAGTGGCTTCAGCAACTAACTCTCCAAATTCTTCCAATGTGGGCGAACGAAAATGTCAACGTACTTATTGTTGGATCCATGCTCTCATTACATCCTGTGATTTTAAACATCATCCTGTGTACTTCTCGCTCTTCATGCCATCTTATGCTCTTTACTGGCTTGGCGGAGCTGAATAGGTCGTTCTTGGTAGCCTCTGACATTCATCTGCGCCTAAAACTGCTACCGTAGCTCATTCTAGTTACCACAATCTACGGAATAGATGCACTATGGTGTAGGTATGTTGTCGCGATCCAATAATCACCATAACCCCAAGCTGGCACCCAAGCCAGACTACTTCGCTCTTACGTTTCAGATGTCGCATCCGCAGCAGACGCGCTGCTAACGCTTCTGTCCTCGTACTAGCGATTCCGAATCTGCTACCCAATCATTCCTGTTAGGAACCTGTTAGCTTGAACTGGCGCCCGAGTTCTGGCCCGGTCAACGGTAACTACGCGGATTATCGCACTGGATATCTCAACCGGCATCTTTGCGATCGAGCAAAACCGCGATTGCTGCTGTCTCCGGAACGGCTTGTGCACCTCATATTCCTAACCCATACTGCTGAATAACATCAAATGCTGCGACAACAAAAATGACAGCATAGAGGACATTCTTGGCTAGTGTATTTACGGAGTGTTAATACACAATTTCTCTTATCTGACGCGCCTCTTGGTACAGCTTACCACCATCCGTATATAGACATTATCAATATCCTTGGAGTTCCGTATCCAAAGCTTCACAAATTTTCTCCAGATACTTTGAGACAATCTTTTCCCGCTCTCAGCATTTTTTGGCCATTTGTTGTCAGCTACGTGTCTCATCTAATTCGCCTGACGTTCCGCCTGGTTTTCACCACTTCTATCCAAGTACCGCATTACCACTGCTTGTCGTCTCTTCGGCTCAACGTTTCCGTCCATTACGTAATGCTTCCGACTTTTGGTATCTCTAGCCAAATATCAATATCCACCGTCGGGCTTCGTCCATGTTGTGCGCCAGCAATGAGCACATTTAGTGCATTTAAACACGAAATGACTCGTAGTCCGCTACTTGCAAACAGTCCTAGGAAACTATTTCTCGGACTTAAAAATTGAGTTTTCTATTTTTTGCTTTACACTGGCATACTTGTACTTCCCTTATTGCTTTGCAGCATCACATTTCACCTTCCAGTGAACTTCTGCAATAACTCAATATTGATCCCACCCCTTTATCCCATTGGACTTCTATTATCTACATTTCCTGTGCATCATCCTCGTAAAAATTTCATCTTGCCATGCGCATGCCTCTCACAAATCGGGAAATATACGGTATTATTATTTTTATTAGCGGAGTTAGGGGGCATTTAGAAAGCTAGATTTCCCTTGATATGTTGTCGTTTGGTACGCATTAATTTAGTCCTAAACCCAGGAGACGTTTTGCTCCTTTAATACGCTATCAGAAGCCGGATTATCATGCCTAAGTTGCCAATTCCTTGAATGTTGACTATCAACTTTACCGTACTGCTTCACCGGTGCCTCAAGAGATTTAGTGAACCAAAATCCCTTAGATGCACTGACGTCACCTCCCAAGCGGACATAAATCTTGTGTGCAAGTTGTTTGCCGATGATCACCATCCTCCAAACACTGGTGTTCGACAGCATTACGAAAGAGCCCAATGTAAAGTACATATCAATGACTCCAAGAAAAGGCAACGGATGCAGCGGAGTGGCAACGCTTCGCCGGAATTCAGAAACGAATATAAAAAGAAGTGGATAGAAATCTTCCTATCAAATAAGGTTTTAGAGAGTCCTCTGGGACCATTTTCACGTTTGTCACGCGATATAACTTACACGAAATTCACATGAGCCGCTGAGTCCCCATTGTTAAATCATCTACGGATAACTTCATCCGTCCGTTGACCTTCCGGCCCAACGTGTCGCCATAAATGATCCCGTTTGCGCAGCCGTGTAGCACTGTCTATTGCATGCAGCAATTCTCCTGGATGTATTAGACAGGGAATGGGCATATACATACTTCTGCATGACGTTGGCATACATCGAAAAATTCCAACGCCCGCAGCGGATGCATCCAACCCAGTCAATCTTGTGCTTTGCGAAAGTTTGACCCAAATCGATGAACCGATCCTTTAGGTTGTACAACTTGCAAGCATCTCCCTTAACCGGTGAAATATCCGGAGCTTTTGTTCTCGGTTTTTTATTGGTTTCCTATGAGACGAATCTGTCACAATCTCGTGGTTAAGAAAATTTATCTACTTAGGTGGATCTTCGACTGCCTTCAATTTGTGATTGTTCATTGTTCTTAGTTAAAGGGGAGATTTGCTTCTGCAATGCGTGCAGCTGTCTACTAATTTTGATGTGCTTGGTTCTGAAACCTTCCCACTTTTAAATGTGGGACAGAGCAACCTAGGAGCAGATTCTTTGCTTGTCCTGTTATACCACGTCTTCATTGTCCCGTGTTCAAAAAGCACTTCCAAACCGAGGCCGCGTCTGCGATATTCATTAGCTGCCCAAAATGTTAACCATCTCTGTGCCAAAAATTGCCAGAACCTTAGGCATACGCTTCCCCACGTTTTCTTTTCTGTGCAATCGGTCACTTGGATTAGAGTGCACTGTATCTTTTAGTGCATGCACTTCAACCAAGAAATAATCGTCGTTATCCACGCACAAGTCCAGGAATTATTACCAGCTGCCAACAAGTGATTCTTTAAGATCATAATTAACGGGGCTAGCTGCAGCCGGTAATTATCCACATGACAGAGACCACTGACGCTAGAGGGCGTAAAACCACTTAGATTGGACGCTCATGCTAATCAAGACCCCAAATTTGCCGCCGAACTTCATAAATCACAGACCGACTTCCTATTCGGCCAGCTGCAGTTTATGCTCCCTCAAATTATTTTCAAAGCTCAAAAAGCAAATTGTTTTAAGCTACCGGAGCAGACTCTTCGTTCTTCTATCCCAGGGGTATTCCAGAAGGCCAAGGCCATATGTAACCTTGACCTACGACGTTTCGTTTCACCCTACTCATCAGGTCTCTCTACTACAAACCCAAGCGCGCCGACCAAGAAAGATTTTGCGGGCACACTCTGTTTAGAATGCTTATTCTCTACCTCCTTGCAGCTTTTTAAACTTTTTATAAGGCTGTATTAATTTCACTCTGTGGCCAGAATGTGTCTTCTAAGGGGATCCTTTTGCCTGACAAATAAGCCAACCGGCCAACTGTACTCAGGTGGATTCAAACACTACAGGACACAACCACTAGTGCATCCATTGTTTGCCGTACTTCGAAAGTCCAACTGGCTATAAACCCCTACACCTCAAATATCTGAGTAACTGAAATCAACAAAGGTTGAGTTTACTCCTTCAAACACCGTTTACCATCCTATGTTGCAGCCGGCTCTCACGCTATGGATATTAGAATTTTTAGGTAATAATCTCCAACATTTTTATGGAAGCACGCACGTACCTAACTTTATTTTCACTTGGTAATAGTCTGTAAAAAGAGAACCTGATCAGCCAACTTTTATCTATCAGCAAAGCGTGCGACAGAACTTACCATCAGCAAGTAACCTGATGTGTTGCGTTCGCTAAAGTCATTTTCAGTATTTATCCAACAGCAGCAATTCCGAATGTGGGACAAAAACAAATAACTGACAAAGTCGTTCTTAGTAAATATTAGTAGTAGGAGATTGAATGTTTTCATGAAATAATTCACCATGTGATATCGTTGCTCAACTCACCATAAAGAAACCAAGGAAGCACTGTACAGCTGTTTCATCCTTGTTAGGAATCATGAGCATTGCAAATCCGCCGCCCCTGAACTGGGACGCGAACCCGGCACGAATGATTCTGAGTCGAACGCATTAGCCATCAGGCCACCGGGCAGGCTGTGAACGGTCTATTGAACTTCACCACATGATGTACCAAGTAATCAAGTACTGTGGGTCATATCCAAAGCCTTCGTTGTACTTAGGCTACCTGCAGAGAAGTCATCTATCAGTAGAGGTCGATCGCTTGAGCCAGCGAACGGTTACCGTGCAAATCAGTGACGGATAGGTAAAACATCATCATGTGGCGAAGTTCAACAAAACGTTCACAGCCTGCCCGGTAGCGTAATGGCTAAGGCGTTCGACGCAGAATCGTTTACCTCGGGTTCGCGTCCCAGTTTGGGAGCGGTGAATATGCACTACTCATGATTCCTAGCAAGGATGAAACAGTTGTACAGTGCTTCCATGGTTTCTTTACGGTGATTTGAGCGATGATATCACATGGTAAATTATTTCATGAAAGTCAATCTTCCTCAATAATCGCAGAGTACCGTGAACCCCGCAACTTGCTTCACCCTAATTACAATTCTACCTTCATTACGGCTTTGAAGGCTGATTTGCAAATTTTTCAAATCACGGGTCGTAAACATTTGCCAAACTTAAACAGGCATAACGACAGGTTTCTCGAGCCTATTGTAACCTCAATGGGTCCAGAAAATGTTTCCCGTTTCATCATCAGCCTGCGATCCCCTAAGCGCTACTGAGGATTTATTAAATGTAAATCGCACCCTCTACCCGACGCCCGGAGATTTACAAAGGCTAGATATTTTGTATCAGGGGACATGTAAGAAAACATTTGATTAAAATTTAAAATTTACCGAGTGCCAGATATACAGTGTGAAAGATTGTGAAAGCAGCAAAATTTAACTCCGAAATGAGAGACTGCCTTGGAAAGATACTTATTTAACTGAGCATCTAACTCGGTGCACACATCCGTGAAAACCCAGAAGGACAAAAACATACTCGACAGAAACACTAGGAAATAATTTTGGTAACTTTTAAAACTGTTGTAGGGCAAATGAAGAAATTCAAAGAAAGAGTCGAAATCGTCTGCACAAGCAGCCGCGCTTGCTCAAGCGGACACTGCGGGCAACGGAGCGTAACCGGAAAAGCTTGGAGCTCAAGAATCTATACACTTCAACTCAAATATTAAAACAAAAGATAGCCTGCACAAATCCTGCTTCATTCAAACTCATCAAAATTTCTCATTTATTACGTTTCATATAAGTTACAACTGCAACAGCACTACGGCCACGAAGAAACGGGCAAAGGTCAACAGTTCCATACTTGCTACTTCTGCCGTCAATGCTGGTTTACCGCCTGCACGACAACCAGTAACCAATACAAAATGGTGATTATGAGGAAGGTGGAATAACGAAAGAAAAATGATTGAATAATTTCGGAGCCAAGTAGATTATCACTTGAAATCGGACGAAGCAGATTGGCAAACTGCAGTAACCCAGAGACATCTTGGCTGGTTTGAGAGTCTTTAAGGCGGGGGAAATGTGCAACTTTACGTGTACATGGGTTTGGCTTGCCCAGAAAAGATGAATTATTTTGAAATGGTCCAAGAGTAAATTTTTACAGGAGATTCTGAATAGCAGCCGGAGGGCACATCGAGACGAAGAATATATGACGGAAAATTTGTGGAGGCCCAACAGATATGCGTTTGGCGATATAAAGAATAATGCAGTGTGGAGAACGGATTTAACTGCTGGCAGAAAGTATTAAACATGTATATTTGACTGAAATTTCAGTAAGTTTTTGTTATTAGTATTAACTGTTTTGTTGCTATTTGAATGTAACGCGGAGAAGAACCCGAGAATGGGATAAACCACAACAGCTAAATATTGCTGAGAATAAAAAAGCTTGATGCGAGCGCGCGATTTATGCACCATTTGCGGCCGTTTCGCTGTCGGCCCGCTATTTAGGACGTGGGGATTGGTGCGGGTGATTTACTGCAAGGACTATAGTATTCCCGGAAGGAGAGTGAGATCTTTGCCCAGCAAAAGCTGCTGAATATTTGAGCGCTATAGCTTTATTTATGCAGTGAATCACGATACGGCATAGTATCCAGGGGCGCTAAAAAGACAACGTTCCTTCAGATGTCCCTGTCTGTGAGAAATGCCGGAAACACAAAAAAGCGCACATATTGTATAAGGAAAGGGGAAGCAGTAGTGAAGCTGTACCGCCAAAGGAATGTGGTCGATCCCGTCGTCTTCCCGTGGCATGGCAGATCCTAGGCTTCCCAGTGCAGTATCACAGTTACTTTTATGGTAGCTATCGCTGAAATCGGTAAAATGGGGATACTTTGACACGTCCACGAAACGGGAGCAATCTAGATCCTCTCGGGTCCTAAAAAGATTCGGCCCCTCTCTGTAGTGGCAAAAGTTTTGTCAATAGTTAGCCACATAGTCGGAAGCGCTTCTGTTTTCGTTGCCTGTCGGAGAGACCCTGCTCATAAAAATTGGGACATTTGTATTTGGCGAGAACGTTCTTTACTGGTTTTGCATTCGTTGGGGATGAAGTGGGTTTGTTTTGGCCTCATTTGCTTCAAACCATACAGAATGAAAGAGAAAGGACAATGGTATTCTTTTGCTTGCATAAAGATGCGATAGATTAAATGTGAATTCTCCCTCTTAACCACCAAATCGCTCTTGCAAATATAATTGCGTTTCCCTGCTAGACGAGCTCAACCACAAGTTAGTTTGAGCGACAACAGAAGCAACTGCAAAGAAGTGTGGACCGAGATGAATCCTTCTTTTCAAAAGCTGTTTCACGAGTACGCCTTCTGAATTTGTGATCAAAATAATTAAATGCGACAAGGCCCCCCAAGTTGGCATAGTGGAGCACATAGTGCCTTCATTGTGTCGAATTTTATAGTCACTAGCGAAAGGAAAACACAAAAAAGAACAAAGCCCAGCGGCTTTTCTGTTCGACCCCAAGGAAGTTACTAAAGACCATTTCTTGAAGTTGACAATTATTGGTTGCAAGAGTCTGAATAGGCCTTCCTCGCCCAAACTGTTCTGCTGCAATCAGAATGGTTGATTGTCAAAATGTTCTACATTTTGTCTTTCCGTTTTGACAGAGGATTCATTTGTTTGCATGTTCGTTTTGGAATCGTTGGAAGATCGAGCGCGTATTTCTGTTACAAGTCTGTCGGGTGTGGTTGAGAGCAAGTAAGAATCTGACGCAGCATTTGCTCCCTTTACTCAGCATCGTTTATAGGGAAACCGTTGGACATCGTAGCGGAAGTGTACATGTGGGGCAATGGTTTGGCCCAGGAGGTACTTCTTCGTAATTCCAGTAGGCCATTTTGGAATAATATGGAAAATTATATGCTCTGCAAAGTGTACAGATTTAGTCCCATGAGACATTATTTTCAAAAGTTCGGTATTAAAGCTTTCTATATATTCATTATTATCATTCTTTGATATGCCTGACCATTGCTATAAAGCCATTTTGTACAGTTTATTGCCCGGAAGTCTCAGTGGTACTTGGGATTTGGATTATTGATAAGTAGTGTGTCAGATGGTTGTCATGATTTCTTAAGGAATAAACTTGCTGATTGCCGCACTAATAAAACTTCCTTGTCTTCTTGATGGGTTTGGATTAGACGTAGTTTAGATTGAGTGATCTTGTCTGGCTTGTTGAATTTGCCGCAGTGACGACTTATAACTGCAGGTCATCTGATCGGTCGTGAAATATAAAATAAGCCTAAATGAAAGGGAAGTATTTCAAGGCGCAGTCAACCAGCCCGACGACGTTTCTATTCTTTATGTCTTTAAACAAGGGTCAGTCAAAACTCTTCACCGGTGTTCTTTGTCCCTCCGCATTTTCAAATGGCTCCTTTCTATTTTCTTGGCTCCAGGATCCATGGTAAAATGACCGACGTTCTTTTACATATCCACTTAATGCAGGGTTTCTGTCGACCAGCGATACTCTCCCCTTCGGCTGTTTTGGTCCATTTTTAACAGTTTTTACCTTTCAATCAAGATCTTTAAAGACTTTCTTCATGACAGTTTAACATTCATGTCCACTTTATAGACCCATTAAATCTGAATACTTCAGGCACCTCCACACTCGACGCCATCTTTCAGTTGAACTCTGGGTCTGCGATACGTATTATTATTTTTGTGTAAAAACACCGCGTTTCTCTTAGTATGCCAGTTTTCCTGTTTCCCCTCGTTTTGTACCCATATGTTTATTTACTCATCCGATGTGACTTGCAATAACTCTGAAACGTTTGATCGTTCAGCCAAGCATGCCCCTCGAAGTATTCGAGAAATATACCGATGTATGCATAGGACCCATACTTTTGGAAAGCTGTGGTGCATTTTGGAACCGGTAGTTGTTCATTTTGCAGTCGAACCCAGATGATAAGAATTCCAAAATTGAAATTGAACTTGCCCCAAAAAGTTAAAATAAAGTTAAAAAGTAAAGAAAGGGACAGCAAAAGACACTAGTACAAGGACCACTCGTTGTAGCCCAACTGAAAGAGAGAAACAGGGCTAAGGATGGCACAGATTTCCAGGCTTTTCACTCATTTGGGGTTCGATTGTCTGATTTTTTGGCTCCTCTTGATCGACAATTTTTTCGCGATGGTCACGCGAGTTAATGTAGTTTGGCTGTCCATCTGTGAATCACGAGTCCCCTTGATGCCATGGAATCACTATTTTTGTTTGGATTACTAGACTGTCATGGAATAAATTATATTCCTTTGTACGCTACTTTTTTACATATATTTCTGCTGAATGGCGTCGAATCATGGGGTCAGGTTTAAAGCAAGATGTGCATGCAACGAACAATTCCGACTGCCAACGAAAATAAGCAACCTTCCAAGCTCTGTTTTTGCTTTGATTGCTCACGCCTAAGAGCTCTTCGGTTAAGAACTAAACCGTCGTTTTGAACACTTCGAATTCCTTTGAGTGTTGTTAACCCGGGACAGCTGAAAGTGAAATAAGTTTAGGATAGAATGCTACGGATGATCAAACATGACAAGCGCATTTACTTTTTCTGGCTTGGGCTGCGCGATATTCTTTGATTATTTCATCAACTGTTTGAATATTCTATTTTTCCCACCCTCACATCCAACAGCATAAGCCGATTCTTTCCTCGTTGAGCTGCTTTAATGCTGCCCACTTTGATTCTTGACCTTCAGCCTTGAAAGGACCTCATCCAAGAATGAACTTAATTTCTTATTTTCTTCAATTCTGCGCCACGTTTATCAGTTTTAACATTACTTTTTTGGTTCTATTGAATTGTGCTTTGGTCAAAATACCTACAGAGTGGGACTTTGGTTGGCTCATTTGGTGACGGTTTAGCTGACGGTAATTCCGGCTGCCGGCATCTGGTAAGCTCCACGATTTCCGCGTTTTCGTGTGTCTATATGGATCCTCATATAGCCAACACAACGGAGCAGTTTTGTGCATTAAAACAGCAATAGAACTCCTCCTTTGTTGATGTAAAGCGTCACTGTTGAAGGTGGTACTAAATAAAATGAACAATAATGTCAGGATATCTGCACTCAAACCTAAGGGCGGAAGGCTGAACTTTTTATTGTCTTAAGTGCAACAGGGGTCTTATTCTATACAGCGGTGGTTTGACATCACTTGAGTTGAAGCTGAATCGTGGTAACGATGCTGGGGTGGCTGCAGCAGCGTGCGATACACTCGTATTGTCAATATTGCTCAAGGAGGAAATGGAAAGTACACTGAACTCCATTGAGGCCGGTAGATGGTTGTTTTGATATATGGTCCGAACTATAACCGATGTGATATATGAACTAGGTTAGGATGCCTTTAGGGTCAAACGCCTTTGTCTGCTGGAGACTAAGTTGCACCATAAAATGCTTTTCTCTCAGTCTCTTTAGGGTGCGTAACGCTTTGGAGCTTAAGTTGTACTGAGTTTGAATGATTTGGTGAAGGCAGCACCTTAGATTTGCACAAAACCGCTTGGTGTCCACAGAGAGAAAAAAGCCGGCCCAGTGTTGGTCGCAGATGCTAGAGTGGCATCAGTCTCACGAGGCTCTGTAGCATAGTTTGATGGAAGCCGTGGAGTAGATAACACAGAGTGTAACTAAAACCGAAAATACTTCTGGAATTGACCAGACTGGAGCATTTTGTGTTCATTAGTCTGCCTACTTCACTTGAGCATGTTGCAAAAGATTTAACCGAGAATGCTGGTAGCTTATGTTGCATTCATCCACATGGTCATATTCTGGGAAGCAGAAGAAATAACTACATACCCCGGGTATGTTAAAGTCGCTCGCCGCCAGTTTCAGAAGTGAGGCATTGTCCGGGGAATAACTGACTAATTTGTATTACCACGTGATAGACGAAACGGACCGGTAAGTCCCGAGGCCCGATTGCCACATTCATCTAGATAAAATCTTTTAATTCACTAAAGGTAACTTGGCAGTACCCTGATCATGGAAGAGCGTTGGTTGGGTACATGGGCAGCGTCTCGGGTGCTTACTTTTGCGGCATTTTCTGTGGCTGCTGTTTTCGATTATAGCGAAGTACCTGACGGAAAAAATATCTGTTTGCCGCAGATTCCTGAAAAGCGAAATCACAGCCGTGTGCATGCATCAACAGGCACAGCTAATGTCCCACATAATGTCCAGCATCAATCAAAATTCACTCTGCTACATCCAGACCCATAAAACGCTAGTCACCGATGATGAACCGCAGCTTATAATCTCAACAAGCAGCACATAACTTCCCGGTGTAACAGCGACGGCGCTATCAACTAAGCTATTCACATCCCACCCCTGGTTCGTCCCGCCATCCTGGTACCTCAATTTTCTGACTCTAACCTGACTGAATTTTCACCGTATGTCTCTTGTTTTCCCAGGATCGAAAGTTCAATATCGAGGGCACCGCCACACTGGAAGAAAATTGCAGACTCGCATCGCAGATCTAAAAGAACTAGTAATGCACCGGCTTTTCCCTGCCAAATGCTGTCGCTGTTGCACCAGACTGACCGGGAAACCTGTTTATGGCTTCCGTTTGGCACACCTCCAACTTCATGCCGTCACTGCCACCAACCTCCGCTTACCAGCGCACCGGCTTAAACATAATGGCCGTATCCCATCCCATTAGCGTCTCTTCTTCGTTCATACCTACCCAGCCAGACAATTACTTATTCCTCCCCCCCTCCTGAACCACCATCGCACTCTTCCTATCCGAACCCACTATCTCCTGACTACCTCCATACTTGTCATCTTAATGCCCTGGGTTAGCCCACATGAGTATAATGAACAACCTGCATCTTCTTCTGTCTTATCTCATTTAACGTCTTCTCAAACAGACATTAACATATGCTTTGCTGCGTATTCCTATTACTCTAAATCATTTATGAACCCCCTCTCTGTCTTTGGAACCCCACGACTCGCTCCTTTTCAGTGGCAACGTGACTCTCCCTTTTTGCCCTAATTAGCTATTGTTCTATCCCAAGTAAACCGAACCACGTAAAAAGCTTTGCCGCATCCGCCGACCTGGATATTATCCTCGTCACTGAGATCTGGCTTAACTAGGAGGCCCCATGGTGTGCCTTCTTCTTTTGGGGTACCAAACGTTAAGAGGTAGTAGAAACGACCGCTATGGGAGCGGTTGCCTTGTTTATGTGAGGCAGAGCCCATCAGTCCCCTTTCTATCTCATTCCACATTTGGACTGATCCAAGAATCGGTATGGGTCACTACTAGGGCGTCATCCATACGGCCCATGTATATGGTCCTTATTTTCATGCTGAAATAGGGCTCCCCTCTTAGCGGATGCATTTGGCTACCTTTCCTCTCTCACATGAACATCCAAAATTATTGCCGTAGATTTCAAACTTCCCAGAATATGCTGTTCCAACAAAATGACACCAAAAAACCGAATATTGTTTGTCTTTCGTCTACAACGTTGGGGTCAAGCAGGGCATTTACCGTCACCCGCAAGAAATAATAATATGTTAGAACTATTCTTCACACAATATCCGGCGCATCTCGGTCGAAGCAAGTTTTCATAGAGACTCGAGAGGGTAGTTCAGAGTAGGATCCATATCCATGCTTTCCTTCCCAATCATCTGACCGACGCGATACGGCCACCTCATCATAACTGGTAGCTTTTGCCATCTCTCGTTAGCCAACTAGACCGGGAAAGCTTTTTCTAGCGACTGACCTCCAGCAAGCTGCAGATGAATTTCACCTCAACATGACAAGATGCACTTCGAAACTGACCATTAAAGAACGAACAACTAGAAACAAAATTTCAAGACTTATCTTCCCAAAAGCTGGGCACGTTATTTTGCAAAAGCGATTTTCATTAACCTTCTCAGTTTATTCTTTTGCGCCATCTGTCTGGCAGCACTTCTGGCATATGTTTATCTCCCATTCAGAGGGAAGACGGTAAGCCGCTGAGACATAAAAATCATTCAATAATACCTTGAAAACTGTAAAAGGTAAGATTCCCCGATGGGTGGTCTGCGGCGAACTTCCCAATTTTGCCAAATGGTAAGGCTCTGACGGAAACACAAGACAGATCTAAAGTTTTCAGTCAAACTTTTGCCTCCTGCGCGGCTCCGGCTGCAGCCAGTGACCCACTATAAATACAGAGTAGGAAAAACCCTGCTTTATCCACTATGTCCTTCGACGTTAAGACTATTGCACAACGCCGAGCTACTTTCAAGCCAGGGACTCGGCAACGACTTGATGGCATCCCTGCAGCAGCTGTTGATAGTGGTGGCCCTGACTTACACCAACCACCACTCAACCAATTTACGCGTCCAACAAACTCTGGCTTATTTCCGATTATTTGTAGGCACTCATTAATAATTCTCCGCAAAAAGAACGCAGCTTTGCATGATTTAATTAATTTCTGTCCTATTAACCGCAAGTCTGTTATCTCCAGGTTAGTGGAAAAGGTGGTAAAAGCCTCATCTTGGACTGCCCTTTAGGAAACAACCTCCTTAACCTCAAACAGCATGGATTTTTCCAAGCCCATTTCTGCTCCATCAGCCACTTTGACTTTCTCAGCCTTCTCATCAACCTGGCAAGTCTGACTGTGGCTTTCGCAGTCATCTACCTTGATATAACCAAAGGCTTTCCCCGTGTCCCTCACCCACGCCCTGCATCTAAAGTCAGCTCCTTTGGCATCATCGATGCTCTTCTATCACGGCTCTCTTCTTACTTAACTCAAAGTTTGCAGGTGGCTTCTATTGACTGCTTTACCTCTAACCCCAAACCCGTTACTAGTGGAGCCATACAGAGCAGCGCATTTGGTCCCTTGTTATTTCTTATGCATGTTAATGACTCACTAAATTCAATATCTGACAAAGCCCCTCTTCTGTTTGCTGAAAACATGAAAATAACTCAACTTCTGAAGCATAATAATCTAAACACTGTGGTTAGAGAAACGTTTGCTGATTTATCTGCTTTGGACTGTTGGTGTGCTTCCTCGCTAGTGGGCTTCTCTCCCGAAAAGGGTGAAATGCTCACTTATAAGTTTATACTACCTAAAGATTCCATTTTTTCGGAGGAACTCCAATCGCATGTAAATCCGCAATCCTTGATCTTGGCCTCTCTAAGTTTCTCAGGGCACGTAGCTATTCAGTCAGCTATACCTAAGAGAAATGTGAGTCTAATTTTTCGTACAAAGAAACTATCCGGCTGCGTCCTCTGCATTTATAAAACACACTCGACCGATCTTTGAGTACCGCGGTTTGATATGAACCAGCATGTCAAAATCTGACGGGATTTCTTTTGAGAGTATCCGGGAACGCTTCAGCATACAAGTGATGGATTAGCCAACGGCTTTAAACGGCAAAGAACTCTGTTTATCCCTCATACGTGAGCCACTGTGGCTGCCGCGACTATAAATTAACCTGGTTTTTCTACATAACCTGGTGAAAAGACGTTCTTTTTCCACCGACCCACTTATATTCTCTTCTGCCATCCCCTACCTTATCCGTTATGGTTCTCTAACCATCCATACAAAAGTTTATAAATCCTCTTTAGGGTTGCCTTTTTTATTGTTGTTTAGCGTAAGCTTTGTAGCAAATATGCTATTGACATTTGTTACATGCGAAGCCAACCCATTCTTAAGGCTGCTCTAAATACCTGCCCAAGCGTCACCCAATTCCTTCATCTGAACAACACCCATAGCTTGGAAGAATATGCTTTTGAGCCAGATACTGGTTTCTTAAAACTTACGCTATCTCTTTCCTTTACCAAACAATCCGTATGATGAAACCTTGACCAAATTTTAGAAAATAGGGTAACGGCATGACACTGTACATAGGTCGGACATTGCCGTTAAGTGTATATTAATGACCTGTTCCATTTATTTCTCCCCCACCATCCGCAGCCAGTAGCGCTGATTTCTTTCAAAGAAGCGGTGAGATTCTCTCTTCCTAGGGCCTATAATTAATTCAATATTCGCTTTCTTCTTTCAACTGCGTTCCGTTTTATAACGGTTGCTCTGTCTCGTTTGTCCTGGCCCCTCCCAGCCTTTCAACCATAGCATAAAAACAAATCGTTTCTTTTCCATACAGGTTATTTTCTGCTCACTCGACGTACCTGAGACGTTGCGCAAATCATGAAACGTGATCAGGATTTGCATTGGTCTCGTTCATATTCCAATGCACGAGCTCCACAACAACAGTTTTCCTCCTCCATATGATTGTTTATTCCTTCTTTCCGTTTCCGCACACTGTGCGGTAAAACTCTTATTGAAACAGCAAAAAGACCATGGTTTACGGACATGGGAAAAACAGATCAGCCCAAGCAGTTGCTAAAAAATTGCCAATAAGCGGAAAATTATGATCTGGAGGAGGAGTTATGAAAAGCTCCTCTGTTAGGGAGAAAAAATAAAAAAACGAAATTGCGCTGCATAGGAAAAGTGCCACCTTCGCCATTGCTTTTGTCATCCATCGATTGTGCAAAAGGGGAAACTCACACTGCCCTTGTTCCTTGATATGCCACTGGTTATGACGCTGTAGACTTAGTGAGGATCAATGCACTGGGCTCCCCACAGATATTCATGGTCCTTCCCATCTAATTTCCTACTCCACCCCTCTCTCTCCCATGTGCACGCCGGGCATGCGTGTTCGCGCTCCCCACGATAGCCGTCATATTGTCATGTTCAAACTAAAACAGCCGTCATTACATCACGTTCAAACTCTTTAACATCCTCTTTGCTACTTCGTTGTTTCACAGGTGCACACCTGCTACCACACACTTAAAAATGAAAGACGCCAGTGTTCTATCAATACTAAAGGCTAACGGCAAATCCTCTGATATATTTCTTAATCCTTCTTGTCACCTCTAAATTAATACAGCGACAGCCCCCATCCAACCCTCTCCGCATGCTTTGAGCCGCTGGCAACGGACCACCCCATCCGCTTTTCTTCTAAATACTCTCCAACCGACCGGCTTATTTTTACTTTTTTTTTACCCATCACCGTAGCCCTTCGGATTTCTCTCTCCGCTCAACCTTCGTATTCTTCAGGACCCAAACTGGCTTCCTACCTCCCGACCCGATAGCACTTACCAAGTTACCTAAATTCCAAGCTCCAGCCCCTTATGTTTTTCCTAATTAGTCGCCGATTTCCATGCCACTCCATTTGAAAGCGTGAAAGAATATAATGCACCAGTGTAATATGTACAATGCCTGTGATTAACCCTCTCTGACCGCTGAGCAAAAGGAATATTTTGAAACATTTTAGGGGTGGATTTACCCTTGCCACACTGCCATGTTAAGCGCCGTCCAACTCGTCGAGGTGTCAGTACCATGGATGTCTTCTCTATTTTCCCATTCCCCTCCTAATTTTTGGCCCTCTTATTTATCTATTCACATCTTTACCATTTACCGTTACCCCTTAGCTGCAATACTTTACAGACTGCAGTTTTCCCATTATTTTGCACCATCTAGATACATCGCCAGCACCGCACCAGCCCATCAAGAACTAAGCATTTTTCGGAGTTTTCAAGAAGCATACTTCATCCGTATTAAGTAGCGGTAATAGAAATGATTCATTAATATAAGCCCGAGAATAGGGAAAACTGGAATAATTGTAGTCAACGACGTATGATTTGGTTTTAAGGTGATGGCCAGTCATGTGACAAACAAGGGGAAAGATGTGTGTTTACTAATGCCTACTGCGTAGGATATCTAACCTAGGCAGGGTTCCGACCTGTTCGTTGGAATGACCAATAGAAGGCGGATTATTTTGGCGAGTACGGTTGCTATATTTCCATGTTCATGGTCATGATGAGGCTGCAGGAAAATTAGGGATACCAAGGAGCCGTTACCAGCCTTTGAAACAGGCCCACCGAAGGAGGGGCAAAGTGGAAAGTGTGGGCTTTAAACTGAGGAAATTTGTCAGGGTTTTTGCCGGGCACGGGAGAGAGTGGTTATACGTTCGCTGTCATGTGCATCGCATTTGCCGTCTGAAGTCGGTCGTCAGAAGGTCTCTAATCGAAATGATGTTTTCCAGACAAGGTGTCCTCGTGGTTCGTGCGTAGATCTTTCACAAGAAAATTATATGGAGATCTATATCAGTTCTATGACAGTAGGCCGAGAGGCGGTTATAATGATCAGTACACCACACTGGGCTGGTTAGTGAGACCGCGTTTAAAACTCATTTTCCTTTAGGGCGCTGATATGGGTAGACTCAGGTCAAATGAGTTGGCCTAAGGGATGCAAGGAGAGAAGGTATAGCAACTTACCCTTATTCATAGGCTTACCAGCGAATGTCAGGGTGAGCAATCGCTGGGCGTCTCATCTAGGTACCTTTCTCTAAGGGGGGTCGCTATAACGTTTATTAGAGAGTCCCATATGCATTGCTGAACATTTTGGGGCTTCGGGGCTGTGAGAATGGTTGATGGAACAGGAGACGGTAAGACTGTGAATTAAAAGACATACTGGCGGCCGTGCACCCAATATAGGTCCAGCTCTCCCACACCTGTTCTGGATTCGCCCATCAGGTTCAGGTACTCCAAAAACAGAAAGTGCGGACCTTTGAATTCGTTGGTTTATGTGGACCAGAAAAAGGAGCGGAACTGGAAGCACTCCTTCCTGCATGCCGTTGGGTGTACCTTATCTCCGACCTCCATTATTCCAACCCCACAGGGAACTGTCTGATGCAAGGAAACTCATCAATCAACTGGACCATGTTTCTTCTTCTTCCGCGCTCCTGGAATTCTTCGATTGATTACCTATGATTAACCGAAGCAAAAGCTTTCCTGAAATCGAACTAGCAGAACTTCAATCTTACCGATGCATCCAGCCCGCCCCCGACACCTCGGACAGCACTTTTGAATAGGACTGCGGTGGTGGCTGACAGATAAGCCAAAACAACTTCTTAATTGGAATCTGCGTCTAACCAGACGTTTCGTAATCTTTGGTTTATATATCACTGCAACATTTTAGTGAAATATCTCGTTTAGAACCGTCCAATTTGGGACGATCACTCGGTGAATTTACCTATATTGGCATCAAATCTAGTGTTTTATCTTATTATTTTAAGTTGCTTTTAAATCTACGTGGATGCAACAAGAAGCTTCTTGTATTTTCTGTAGTTCCACAAATAAAAATTCACACAGTTTCTTCAAAAGATTATGCAAAACACTGTGGCATGTGTCCTGAAAAATTCGTAGTCGGTTGCCAGGTAATCGGCAATCGCTGTTGGTTATACCGCCTCAGTTGGCGTGGCATACAGTAGCCAGTTTACAGCACCTCCGCTCTGCATTGGAGAACTTCCCGATACTATTTAACAACGAATAGTCGAATAATGTTTCCCAGTCCATAACAATTTGCACTCAACAGCTTGAATTTCACGTTCATCGTAACAGCTGTAAACAATTTTGGGCTATGTGATCAAACTGGCACCGGTAATTTTCGTAGTTTGACTTCACTGTGGATCAAAAAGCCTGCTGATTGTTAAACTAAAATCAATACTTGTAGGGGGATTACGGTCTCCATGGGCACCTGCATGTATAAACGTGCTTTTGGCAAGCATTACAGTTAGTGAATCAACAAGGGCCATTATAAACCAGGTCAAACATGACAGTGAATAGTAATGTTGTAGTCCTTTTGCGATTCTTTCCTGTTATTCATCGTAGAGCTTCGATCTTACCCAATAAAAATGTAAAAGAACCGAAATTATCTTCTTGGCTTCCAGAACATCACACCACGGATTACCCGAATAAGGCAACAGACAATCGTACTACTGGAACTTTTCCTACAGATTGCACGCACTTGGTTTGACTCAGAATTATGAAAAGAATACCGATATTATGCCAACGGTTTGGTAGGCCATGGAGTGCACAGTCCTTAGTTTAAAGCTTTTTGAGATTTAATGCGCAAGTTTAGAGGATTTGACAACATATATCTTGCTGAATTCCTCGGTTTCGGTGCGCTGTCGGAGCATCTTCTGCGTTGCGCCGAACCTGCTGTTCTCAAAAGTGTGCTTCCAGGGAAAAGCTATCAAAGCACTGTCTCTTGTTTGCAGGTTATGCATTGTGCAGTAAAAAATGATAGCAACATTACTTGAATTATTTGGGCCAACCCTGCTTTTTGATGATCAAAGAGCTTATCAAGCTCAGGGGCGTCGAAAACATTTTTTTCAAGGCTGGGCAAATTCACAGTTAACTGGGTACGTTGCTGTCGTTGCCTGCGCTAAAATTCGGCGGTGCCATACAACCCGCAAGATGAATGCCGAATAGACGTTTTCTGAATGCAAAGCGTTTTGACAAAGGCCTTCCTGCAAGCAAGAATTCCACTCCCGGATTGCACGCTGTTATATGCACCTGCCAACCTTGGCGCAAGTGGAAAGAACGTCAAGGGGAAAAAGTAAGCAACAGCAAGCCGTAAAGCAATGACATTATGCCACGCTCATCCGGGGTTTTAATAGATACTTTCGATGACGAGCTCTTATAACACTGTGTCTAAAAGCGGTCGGGGAACCTTTTGAAAGGTCAGTAACATCGCCAAACTTAAGGACTTTCACATCACTGTGTATCGAACCGGTTTCTGATACGTAAACAAAATAAACTGCGTGAAACCGCTTCTTTTTGTAACACGGCTGCATTTAATTCCACCGTTATCAGTCGGCTTTCACGGGGAATAACTCAGTTAATCAGCCGATTTTATTTTTTCCCCATATTTCACAATATCGAGGTTGTTTAGAAGAACGCAGGGATAGCTGTAAGTGATCTTTGGATCAAGATGGCGGAATAAAGTCTCCGATTCGGTATTCCTGTCACACATTTCGAACTGCCCGTAGGTGAAGGCATGCCTTCGATGACACACTGCAAGATTGATCGGCTGGAGGAACGTCATATCCTAGGTAGGTTACCGGTTTGTTCATTTAAATATTTTGCCTCTGCTGACCATCGGAAATTCCGTAGAATTCAAAGGCTTCCGGAAGAACTATCAAAGGTATCTTCTTCCAAATCCACCGCAGCATTCGACTGATATGAAAAACGACCATTGTATGTTTGACCAAAAATCGGAAGAAACAAGGCTGCGGGAAACCAGCCGTTTTTAGCGGCTGTCAAGCAGATTGTCCGTATATTAAAAAACAATAAATTAAAGCTATTTCAGAACCGCCGGGGCTTCAGGAAGTATAACTGTGCCCTCTATGCCAACTTCCGTAGACCTTGGATGTCAACAACGAAGCTCTTATTATTTCCGAGATCCGAGAACTCCTGCAGAAAATCACTCTGATTTAGGCCGTGTCCCGCTACTCCCACGCTGAGCACGAGGAACAAAAACCACAATGAATATTTATCCATATGTTCTAGGATAAGCAAAACGGAAAGGAAGGCCACATGCGCCTCCGATATAGGGGAATGTTGTCTGATGACAATGAATCAGGCATGAAAGATCGAATAAGGAGTTCAACTCTGCATCCAGATTAACAGTCGTTTTCAATTTGCCACTGTTAGCTACGGCCTTGGCCTTTCAAAGATACCAAGAGAAAATCACACGTGAACTTGGCTTCCTTCGGTGGCAAATACTGGTGAGCTTCAAGCCAAATCATCGGAGTGGATGATTCTCGTCATCAGCCTGGAAGCGTTTCAGGGAGTAAACGAAAGTCTGTAGGACACGAATCACTAAGCACTCCAAAAAAGAACAGGCAAAAGGACGTATAGTCTATTTGCATTAGGCAGCCTTAACATTGATACCCTTATGACCTTGTATGGCGTTTCTGTTAGGGAATACTGCATTGTTCTTCGTATTACTCGTTAACCTTGCCATAGCCGGGTTTTCACCTAATGCCCCAATCAAAAGGTTGCTGTTTGTATCTTTTTTTATTCCTCATTAGTGATGGTCTTGTCTACGCTACCTGATGTGCCTAGCCGACTGCGCTTTTCCAGACAACGTCCCTCTCGGTTTGAATCCCCCTCGATCTACTTCTATGATGCGATACTGTTTCTGTAAGTAACACTTGTGTGAGGGAAATTTTCTGAAAGTTCATTTGTGTAGAATCCCCTTAGATCTCCGCCGTACGAATGACTTTGCTGTTTCATCTTAAATAATTTTTTCTTTGCTGGAAATTATGTTTCTTCGCACTCGCAGCCCGATTTTGACACTCCTTGTTTTTGGATCCGGATGAATTACATCACTTTTTTCAAGCGACACTGGCTCTTGTTCTGAGCTTCTGTGACCACATATTTGACGTTCGTTTGCATCTATGTAACGACTAATTTTGTGATCCACTATCAAAATCTTAACAAGTCAGCCCTGTTTTCCATTCAAAACCCTGCTTTGCTCCGAAGCTGCTTGCACTATATTCATCTCAGTCGTCGTCCTCTGCAAAATCGCTTCACGTCCCTGATGCATTTGAGGGCATCCGTTCTTCATCCTGCCTTTCATTTCTCTTAGTCTTAATGCACCCTTAGCCATTTTATTTCGTTTTTGCCATTCTTGCTCCCATACGACCGTTGTCACCACTGCGTATACAACTTCAAGTCTCATCGCACTTCCTTTTTATGTCCGCTTTTTAGTGTACGACCATTAGTTGAACTATCTGAGGATTTCTACTGATTCGTAGTATCCGGACCGAACTTACAGCCATCCTCACCAATTTGCCCCCTGGGTCTTCAGACTGTCCCCTGTTTTTATCTGTTCAGTGTTCAGTGGATGGCAACAATGGCTGTTTCAGCGTGCCGTCTGCATTGGCCCTCAAGGCAGAATGGCCGGAAGGGATGAGTCTAACTGCCTCGTGTCCATTCAGATAAGATCCTGTTTGAAATGGTCCAGTCTCAAACTTGTTGCTGACTGAAGCTTCCACAAGGACTAACGGCCAAAGGTGGAGTGAACATTCCTTGACGAGTTTTGTTTGCAATGCCGCTGGTGCTTGTTTTTCAGGCACCTTTTACCCCCTCTATTCTACCCTATGCGGTCCAAACTAAACTAAAACCTGCAAATCACTGCTTGGACTAGTTTAGTCTTCACTTCCAGAAAGCCATTCCACACTACCCCCTATTCCTTAATGCTCTACCCTACAAGTGAATTCACAAAATTTCCTTAGTCTCCGGCTTTGGAGTTCGCAAGTCTGCAGGGCAGCCCAACTGCAGCTGTTGGCAGGCACAGCTTGGATGGCGAATGCAATTACAGTTTTAACCACCGAAATATATATTTCCGGGTAAGTGTTTTGCTTGAAGTCTCCAAAACTAGTGTCATTATGATTACCAATGTGCTGATGATTAATGGTCATGTGCACCTCCGTTTATCATCCTGCCTCTAGCTCCTGCTTTGATCGTTTGAGCTGGAAGAAATTCCAGACTGCCATCTCTCCGGCCCTTCTCCAGGATAGCCAATGACCACAGATGCAACGCAAGCTGCCGCCGGATGCTTCACTCCATCCTATGCGCTGGTTGCCTATCCCTGCTTTCTGGACCTAACGCTCCAGTACCGGGCCGTTTAACCCCAAGACAAACAAATCAACGCCAATGAATTCCCAGGTGCCTTATCTCAGATGAACCATGACGATGGGCCAAACGGTTTCTAACACTACTAAAATGCCGCGCAATCCCCAAACCTCCCGACCCCTACCGCCAAATAACACCATAATCTCCGATATTAGACAAGAACAACACACAGGTCATTCATGGCAAGTGTATTTAAGGATTGATTGTGAATCTTACACTTACTGGTTTTCTTCCCGCCACACATCACAATCCGCTACAGGTCGTATACGTCTAGTGGCCATTTTTATAAGTTTCATTGTCTCTCTTTCCGAAATTCTTCATATATTTTTGTTCCGAAAATTGTCTGATGCAACCTTGAAGGTTTCCTGCTGTTTCACTTAAAGCATTACTTTGACTACTAAATGTTGCTAATCACCAATGTCCATTCACCTCATATGATATCCTTTACCATTTTACCCTCCTGATTTTTGATGAACCCGGCCGCTTGACAACCCCCACCATTTCTTCCCAGCCAAATTATGCGCCCGAGAAACGCACGTTTGATGCATTTAAACATGGATTGACTCGCAGCGCACGATTCATAGTCAGCCCCAGAAATTTTTGCCATGGATAATCTGGCTCTGATTTAAAGCCCGAAAACTCGTTTACCCTATTTTTATTGCAAGTTATGTTCATGAGAGCACAGACACTGCATCTTCACGACCAAGTTTTTGTTTTACGATTTCCACTGCGCCACCTTTGTGTAAATTTGATCTCGCCTTGAGCATTACTCTCGAATTTTGAGAAATATGCCCATTGTTATTATTATTAAAGTCACCCAGCAGTCTTTTGCTCCCAGGGAGATGCTCGTCGGTTCCATCTGAATCGTCCATTCTTTGCTGTCCGAGTGGCTGGCAGTAACATTCGTTTGTTATAAGTGCTCACGCTCTTGCTTTGTGCCTCCATCAACATCCCCTCAGTTGTTTTAGTCCTTTCATTTTCCCGTCACGTTTTCCGTCCTTTTTCTTACCGCCTGACAGCAGGATTCTCTGCTGCAGCCTCTTTGGCATCATCCGAATAACCGGTCTTTACTATGCCTTGTACTATATAAACCCATAGAATTCATTCGCAATGCTTCGCTTTAACCTGATGTACCATTGTAACTCCACCATGCCGCATGCTCACCTGTAAACTTTACTTCCGACGGAACCATCATCTGGCCTTGACGTTAGCCATTCCCCAGCTGCACCTTTTGCACTTGTTTGTTTGTTTGCTTCGAATGATAAGCTATTCAAAGTTTTAGCACTCTTCTGGACATTCTCATTCGACAAACTTCATTTCTGGTGCCACTGTAAATGGATGGATCAGCAAGAGTCCCGAAGGCTCTCAGTAACCTTGCGCCCATTATTGTAGCTGCAACGAACATTTTGCCATTGCATAAAGCTTAAAGGGAAGGACTAAAATAATTCGGTTTTTTGAAATAAACATCTTCAAGGAAGCAATCATAGCCTGCATGATTACTTTCCGGGTATGTGTGACGTCCTAGGCGTTTTTTTCTGGATCGAAGACTTAACCCACCGTTGATCGGATCCAAATCGTTTTTCCTGGAAGATATTATCGGTCATTTTTTAGCGGTCTTATTTTGCTTCTATAGAAAATAAACTGCATCTTATAAAAGATGTTTAATAAGATTTGGCCGAAAGTAAATACCAACGCCAAAGCAATGTCTATTCTCTTTTTCCAGGATAGGGAATCTTATAACCACTGACCGTGAAAAAGTATCCCACCCTAAACTACGTAATCTCAAGAAGTCAAAAGCAAGAATCGGACTCGTAGATTGTAAACGGGCATTTAAGCCAAGGGGGCCTAATCGACAGATGTCAAAGGCACATAAATGACAAAGACAACCACATTTTTACGCATGCGGTATGCGGTAGGCCAAACCACAAACACAAGTCGCAATGAAACGGTTTTGTGGGTGCAAATAATAGGCTGTCCCTGAAGGATTTCCCATGGCTTTAGACTGCAGTTTATCATGGCAAGGAAGAAAACATCTGAGTTCCAACAAACGTTCCTTAGCTATTTTTTACTTCAGAGTTTCCTGAGGCATTTCAGTGGATTTTCCAGACTTGGAATGCACTTTCGAAAGATTCTGGGTAGTTTATTTTTATGCCATTCTTTGGATTCTTCGTTAACTTCAGGTAACAAAGGGATTCACACTTTGGATCGTCGCATCCCACGTGTCACTGACAAAGGCGTTCATAAATTACTGAAACACTCAAATGACTGAAAACTTTTCTTGAGCAGACGGACCACTACTTTAGAGCAGTCGCAACCATTCTTTCAAGAGACACGGGTGGAAGCTGGAGAAATCAAGGCCCAATCATTTTAAGTACCCCACCAACGGTAGATGGAACAAGCCACTGCCAAGGGTGGCAGCGAACACAGGGGCCGACTGGCTTGTAAACGCTTTAGACGGGTGCTGTAATGATTCCTTCTCCAGAGGAAACCAAAAGAAGCCCTTCAATTAAACACCTTGTTCCTCTCCACAAGCTATACAGGTCTCACGATGCGGATCAGTCTAGCAACGGGCGGTCAAAGTTAATGCGGCTCACAAGTCAAAATTAGACCGATCCGCAGGTTTCCACGACGTAAGCAGAACCAAAGGTCAAATTCTATCCAAAGCCAATAAGCAGTCACGCCAAGACCAGCGCCATAAATCAAGTGCCAGCTTTCAAAATAGGTGACAATAACAAGATTGATGGCAAACAGTATTTGCAAATGTCAAGTGAATTTTAGTTATGAGTTGTTTTCAGCTTATGTGCTCGGTTATCGGATGAACAGGCAGCATTTTCAAGATAGTCCTTTAAAGCTGATTTCGAGCGGACAGTAGGAAGGCAGCGATAATACAAGCGACCCTACACAATACTTTCCTCTGCTTTTGACTTAATTCGTATCCATTAAAAAGTGATCCAATAACTAAGACTTCCACCGGGACTCCGCTGAGGTCCAGGCTAACTCGGGCATACCTGCGCTAATGGCCAGCTCGTTACAGTAAGCAATCCGCTGTTTTTGGCCAAAAGGTAGCAATTGTAAACTAGCGAAATCACCAGGTACGGCTCGTAGAAGCGCATGCCTCATTTAGATTAGGTCCCTTAAGATCTGTCTCTGCAGCCAGCCAAGTCCCACAATCGGTGCTTCTTTGCCCTCTTTGCTTGGCCAATTTCCCCTCTAAAGAAGAAGCACTGCTTTCAGGGTGGGCGCTGAACGAAAGGCATCTGAGGACTCTGGTTCTTCTTGTATTTCCTTGGACCCGTGAATTGCATCAAAGCAATGGTTTTAGCATTTCTGCATCATCCGCGGTGTGCTGTGCTACAGCCCGTGAAAAGCACTCAAATCAGTTAAACCGGGAGTAAATGACCCTCTGTGATCTCTCTGTGCTCTGAGGTTTTAATATCGCAAGGTACCCCGGAAGAGCAAGGCTAACGGTTTACAGCGAATCCTAAATCTGATCTGATGAACTGTTATATTAGGCTGTTCACGTGAACCATTCACGGCTCAATAACTGCTTCTGCTCCAGCGTATAATTTAAAAAAGAGGCTACCAGACAAGGTTCCGGCAGCAAACATGCCAAAATCATAAAACTTTTCCATGAAAGCTCCTCCCTCGTGCGACAACTGGGGCGTCCCCGTCAACCAGTTTCGGCATCCAACAGATAGTTTTCCATTACTAAGTTTGGAAAAGCCCCCGCTAGGCGCTGTATATCGTCCTCCAGCCTGCAACCCAATACACGGCAATGACCATATAATGCTGCTGAGCTCTGTGAGGAAATTCAGGGAATCACGCTTCTTCGGGCGACTTTAACTTCGACAGCTGTCCAAGCATCAGCGGGTGCAACAGCCTACATTTTTGAACTCCACTGTGGATGTCGTCCTAAGCAGCTTCTGGCCGAAAAATTGAGGGATCTGGCCAGATATTCATTGAGACAATGCCCTTCCATCACAGTCTGCCGGTTGCTGACGAAATTTACCAAGCCGGCGTGTTTATGTATTAGCGTCTACTCTGCAACAGCGACCATCTATCGCCAGGTCTTGACTTCATTTTCGAATGATCATCTTCATCCCCGGAGTCAGTAACAAGGCGGCCCTTCAAAATAACTACCACTGACTCTCCTAATGCTCTTCTCCACTCCGAGCGAGGTAACGTGCATCACTGGCTTTCTACGGGTACATCGATTTAGAATACCGAAGAGTTAATCCTAGTGGCAGGCAGCCAATTCTACCCTAGATTGGGGACGTCATTCAGCAGAAGACGGCAACTCTTCAGACATGCCTTCCAGAAGATCGCGGCCGTTTACTAGATGCCACTCAACGGCTCTTACATAAGATGCAGAGAAATTCCGAATTATCGGAAACCAACGTGAGTCTAAATTTGGGAAGTGTTAAATGAATGCACAGCAGGCCCCCCTCATTTGAGCTCGGTATAACAAGACACTTCCATAAGCGCCATGCTTAGAAAGCTAAACACGCTCCTCAAGCCTTCAAGAGTCTCCGAATTGAAATCGTGCTTCTAATGTGCTAATCGACATGGATAGCCTGACGAAAGCTTAGGAAGGCGGCCAGGTTTCAAATGCAATCTTTGTCGACTTTGCCAAGGCTAAATAAGGGAAACTTCACATACCGTTTTTACGCTTGCTTTGAAGCCACGATATAGTTGGTTCTATTCCTGAATTGATACGCAACTTCCTAACCAGTTGAACCCAGTTTGGAATGTAGGGTAGGCTTCCTCGCGACCATGGGCTGTTACGACTGGAGTACCATGACGCTTGGTGCCCGGCATCTCTCACTTCAGTATGCATTATTGACTTACCGCAACACCACATCGCCATTGTCACGCATGCAGACGATGTAACTCTCCTGGAGCTCCACTCCATAAATTTTTGCATTCTACCAACCATAATATTAAACGATAGCTTGAAGGCATCCCCCGTCCCGTAATCCTCAATAATTGCGTTACCATGACCCCGGCAGGGCAGATTTACACTTGCTCTCCATCGACGGATTTCTGCCTCACCTGGGCCCGATCGCAACAGAGCACTGGGTTTATGGCCAGATGGTGGCCTTTACTTCTCCATCCAAAACCAAATCTTGCTGGTAAGGCAGCTTCTCATGTTCTAAACCAAGCCATAGTGTCTTTCATTAGTGCTTCATTAGACGACATCCTAGACTACTATAGAAACCTTAATCGATCGGTCCCAGAATACAAAAGCAAAGTCACGCGCACTAGTCACATCTGAATTCGGGTAGCTCAAGAAGCGGTCCGGAAAGCCTCCTCTAAAATCTTCTGAAGCTCATCCATCCTACCCTTGAACCGCGGCGCAATTGAAATGGTCTCATTCTTGTGTGCCAAATCTTAATAAGGTGCCACACAAAGAAATATTTCATCCTCTGCCTCTTTCATCACTAAGAGGACAATCCAGAAAAATAATCAAACCGGGGCCACAGAGTATTCCTGAGATCCAGTTTGTTTGCACCTGTGGCTTTAGAAGACGTGCGGAGTGACCCCGAATGCGTCTTTCTTTGGGTTCTAAGGAACCGATTGACGGGTTCCATCAATAGACTGAATAAAGAAGATTCAAGTCTTCAATCGGATAGGATAATTGTATTGTATTTATCGTGACTAAAAGCAGCACAGACGACAATAGACAAATTTGCAGACTATTACAGAGCTGCCGAAAGATAAAAAGATTTCAAAGCTGGAAACTTGAACAGCGCAGTAGCAACGGAAACGTACATACTTTGTGGACCATAAAGGAAACGCTGCCGAACGAATTTGGCAACACAGACACTAAACGTCAATTAAAATTTCATAAAGAATGATTCTCTAAAATATTCCATATTCTCCGAAAGATAGACACCACTAACTTATCCTCCAGAAAGACAGCTGAAAAAGGTGTCCCTACTTGGTAGGAGTGATCGGTGTTACGATCGTCCAGTAGGAGATGCCGTTACGCATGGGGCTCAACCAAACCCAATCTTAGTCACGCAATTTGCGTCCTACGGAACTACATGGCCTCCGCAAACTGTGATCGTACGAACAGAACAAAGAATAACCACGATGGGATGCTTTACTACGGTATCTAAATTGATATAATAATATGTGAAATATGAGAATGCTTGACCGTTTCTTTTCCTAGGCAGACCATATCAAAGAGCAAACATTAGCAGCAATAGTAACAATGATGCTTAACGTAGTACATTTATTGAGCGGGGCCGAAAATCGATTTGAAGGAGTGCACATAGATCATAAGAAACAAACATGGAGCGGAAGCAAAGAGATGAACTGCTCAGGGGCTCTCATATCAGCCTAGGCCTAATTGAACAACAGAATCCTATGATGTTCTGCCGCCGCAAAAGTGCCTTCGGGGACCACACAGCTTGAAATGTGCATGGTGCGCGCGTGTCATAAAAGCATATCCAGACGTTTTATGGGTTCCGTCTGGCGGAATCATTGGTGTGCAAAAGCCGTGAGTGAACCAGTTCTGCTGTCAGTGACATGGTTGCTGGAAGTTTCCCCAGGTAATAACATACGACTGAGGTTTAGAGCCCAAAAAGCTAGACGAAAACAGCGTCCGAAAGCCAAACCGGCAGTTTCAAAAGCATTGCCGCGGAGGCTACCGCAGCAAGCCGTAAAATGATCAACAGGGCCAAGGCTCTCCGATTTCGTGGAGAGTGATTCGTCTGCAGTATGAAAACGAAAGGAGGAGAGAGCAGTTGCGGCAACAGCAACATATGTAAATCGTATGCAGAAAATGTATATAATTAGTTTCTCAGATATACGCACGCGTTTTTATTGTGTACCACTAAGATAACCTGTCTTCCTCAGTTGCCAAAATGTGCTAGATAAGGGACCTTCCATGCAGATTGTGAGATGGAAGTGTCATTCGAGGCGGAAGTGTAGTAATGCTCTGCCTACTTAAAAACAAATCAGTGAACTAGTCCTAGGACTTGGCTGATTCAATCAGCTGCAGCCCTGGGGGACTTATTGTGACCAGAGTACACTCGAGGTGGGTCTTCGTGAGTTTCTTGCAGCGGCCTGCGCGCCGAGTGTGCCCGAATAAGTGTTTGCGAACGGGTACCAGATTCGACCGGAAAGAACGCTTGTCATCGGGGGCAGATTCCTTATGCAAGTGGACAGGCGGGAGGTGTGTGTCTGTGCTGTGAGTGAAAAAAAACCGTTGTGTAACTAATTCCCCAGGTAGTTCTAATGCCGTGCGGGATACAATTTCTGGAGTGAAACTTTGGATATCTGTCCTTAATCGAGCCTTAACACCGAGTAGAACTACCGGTAACATTTTGCTCCACTCTGAGTCCTCGTGAGATTTGAGAGCCAATTTCAGTTGGCGATGAAAATGCCCGACTAACCCGTTCAAAGCAGGGTGGTAAGCATTCTTGCGGGTCCTCTCCTCACCCAGCAAATTTGTAACGGAACAAAGTAGGCCGAAATCAAATAGTTACCCTACTTTGATCATGAAGGTATAACGACAACCATACAGAGAAGCACATCGTTTTAGGAAACGTTGAGCCACTGACTCCGATGTGACAGTACAGACGGTAATGGATTCGGGACGTCTACTCTATCTATTGATGCGCGCGGCAGATGGACGTACCTGAGTGACGGCATCAATGGACCAGCGATATTGATGTGAACGTGACCGAAGTAAACGTAGCGAAGTTGTCCATGGGCGAAGCTTCCTGTTTATTCACTTTGGATCACTGAAATTGTGGAGATTTTAGCCCGCATAAGACAACTTTGTTTTTGGGCTGCCGGACGTATCCTACAGCGACAAATATTGGACTAGCTGCAATATACGGATGCGTAAGTCCATGTAGTGTATCAGCCGCAGGACATCCATAAACAGAGGCGACTAGTGGTTGAGGTAAACCGGTGGATATGTTGCGGAGCACCATACCAAAAATAGTGGCCAGTGATACCTGACGGCACTGGAGCGATGATGGACAAGCTGCCCATGTCCAAGACTTATAATGTGCCTGATCCATGTGAGGAAGGTCTAGAATAAGAGCCGCAGCGGCATTAGGTTATGGGTGTGATGAAGTATCAGCTACACAGTTCGGCTCGCTTCCGATATGAAGATTTGTCATGAACTGAAAAATATAATCTAAGTGCCTGACTTCTCGGGGAAAGTAAAGGCTAGACTCAGTGTGCGGCGCGGATGTCAGTGGGTTGTGGTCGGTGAGCAGAATGAAATAAAGATCATCGACAGCACCGTTATCTACCAGAAGCTTCCGTGAGAGGAACTCCCTGGCGGCTACCACGTGTCAAAAATTAACTGTTGTGCGACCGCCTTTACAGCAAAACCTGAAGCATGTAACGTTGCACCGAGTGTGGCGGGTGGAATCGGGTGCTTCAAGAGCGTGGTTTTGTTCAATGCAGATATGACCTCCGAAAACGCACAGCGTGGGGTACCCGTAAGTACTAGCTAACGTGGGCTGCCACGAAGGACGTCGCTTAGAAGTAGACATTCAGCGGCGTAGGGAATGAAGAGACGAGTAAAGTTGACCAGCCATAAAAATGCTCTAAGCCTCCAGCTTGATGATAGCACCGAATAACCCAGAGTAGCAGTTACTTGTCCTCGTTAAACTTACTGACCCCTCGAGCGACCTCACGGGCGGTGAACCTCAGTTCCGTTTTGCCAAGATCATACTTATTAGCGGTGACCACTATTCGATTGTCGGGCAGACGTTGTAACGATAGTGGTAAACATTGTACATGTTAATCTGCATTAATAAATCACCGATATAGGAATGAACAAAATTCAAGTCTATTCTGGTGCCATCAATAATCTCCTAGAACAATTTGGTAGTAGGAGATTCAATGTTTTCATGAAATAATTCACCATGCGATATCGTTGCTCAATTCACCATAAAGAAACCAAGGAAGCACTGTACAGCTGTTTCATCCTTGTTAGGAATCATGAGCATTGCAAATCCGCCGCCCCTGAACTGGGACGCGAACCCGGCACGAATGATTCTGAGTCGAACGCATTAGCCATCAGGCCACCGGGCAGGCTGTGAACGGTCTATTGAACTTCACCACATGATGTACCGAGTAATCAAGTACTGTGGGTCATATCCAAAGCCTTCGTTGTACTTAGGCTACCTGCAGAGAAGTCATCTATCAGTAGAGGTCGATCGCTTGAGCCAGCGAACGGTTACCGTGCAAATCAGTGACGGATAGGTAAAACATCATCATGTGGTGAAGTTCAACAAAACGTTCACAGCCTGCCCGGTAGCGTAATGGCTAAGGCGTTCGACGCAGAATCGTTTACCTCGGGTTCGCGTCCCAGTTCGGGAGCGGTGAATATGCACTACTCATGATTCCTAGCAAGGATGAAACAGCTGTACAGTGCTTCCATGGTTTCTTTACGGTGATTTGAGCGATGATATCACGTGGTAAATTATTTCATGAAAACTTCTGCAATGTTTGGCCACCACTGCGCAATGCAGTAGACATAAGTAGAAGCTCAAGCAGATCAAAGTAATTCGTGGCGTCATTGTTCTCGATGTCTTCAATAGAGATTGCAATCTGTTAGCATGCTCATAATTGGGCGATTTTAGGAAATAGTCGCGCCGTGAAGTGACGCCGTGGTATCACGCACGTGGGGTATCGGGCAAGTGTCCAGGCAGCTAGCCACGTTGTGCATGATGGTTATCACATGGTAACTAGCTGACGCCGTCTTTCTTTAAACTTGTTTGCAGAGGCGCGGCCTTAGGATCGTGAGAGGGACAAACAATGTTATTTACGAGCAAGCTGTCGAACTCGCTTTTGGCAAATACCGGTCATCGAGGTCGAGCCGTGACTGGTGGTGCGTCTCACAATGACCCATCGGATTTATCTTTTTAAACGGTTCAGGGAAGCAAGGGTTATTAGATAAATGTAAGTTGAAATTCATTTAGACAACCACAAAATACACCAATGATTCGGACAGCATCCGTGCGGGTTTCAACACTCGCAACTTTTGTCCGGTGCGGGGTCAGTCTAGTGAAGCCTATATGGTTCGGCGAGTAATTTGCACGAGTGCAGGAAATGGCTTCCCCAGTGCACTTGTGTAGACGTCAGCAAGTGCGAACGCCCACAGAAAACCCAGTGGTGGTCCAACTGCTGTAAATCGGAATGAACGAGAAATTCGCAAAGGATGGCAAAAACAATGAGCCTCGTGGCTTGATTTGACCGACTAACAGGAAAAACGCTTGGGCTCCAGTGTCAACCAGAAACCTACCGTTCGTAAGGTGGTCCTGCACATAAAATGTACGGTCAACCTGGAATTGTGCTCCAGAGAGTACGTTTCCATTTACCTGCTGGTTGTGGTTTTCACGCGTCGGTAGATCACGGCTGATGACACTTCTGCATGTCTGGCCTGAATGAGCGATGGTGCCAGCAAGGTTAATAGCTTTCACCCGCCGGTCGCTTAGAGCGGGTGAGTCTGAGGGGCAGCTGAAGTCGGCGGGCGTAAAAGCCCGTCTGGTCCGAAGTTCAACCAAGACAAGTATTTCATGGGATACGCAATCAGCTTCTGAATGAATGGCCCTTATCGACAAGTCCAGAATTATGGTAGGCAACTGGCGACTGGTATCTTTATAAGCTTAGGCTACTGCGCGTTGTCGTAACAGTGAAGGAGCAGCCTCATCACCAACACGTGCGACAACGGTATGGGAAACGTGGGCTGCTCTGTTCAAAGGCGAGTCTTCGAGCAGGGCCATCAATGTGGACTGATAGTGAACTGGATGTGACTCCAGCCAGAATTTCCGAAAGACCTCAGGGTCCCCAGCTGGCGACTAAGTTCGGTGCCGCCAATCGGGTGTCTCGCCCGCACCTTTGGCAAATTCCCTTCCGCTGACGGGAGGAAGTGCCACATAAGATCCCTTTAAGCCCACCGCACGGGTACCCCTTAGGTTTGTTCAGCGCAAGACTGCTTACCGATCCGACCACATTGGCGAGAAGGGAATCCAATACGCAGGTAAGCTGCGTCATTTAGCGGGCAACCTTTCTTGCACTAAACTGCAACTCTAGGAATGGAAACACTATCTCCGGATCTTTCGGGATAAAGGCTGCTGGTTTAAAAGTTATTGACGGCGTGATTGAACCTGTGAGGCACGGCGTCTTGAGCTCCCGGAAATAGGAGCGATATCATATACAATAAATATTAATCATGCGCCAGAAATTCACAGAATTACCATATTTATCGAGTTCTAGTTCTGACCCGCTAATGTAAGGGCTGTTCGAAATGCTGCTCCAAAGGCTCCTTCTGTCTTCCTGCGAAACCGCAACCGACTAAGGCCCTCGATCGATTTAGTAGAGAAGATTCGAGTCAACAACCGGATAAGGTAAGCATTTTGTATATATCGTGACTCAAAGCAGCACAGACACGACAATAGACAAACTTGCAAACAACACTGGAGAATTATCGGGCGATAGAAATATTTCAAAGCTGGAAAACTTGAACAGCGCAGCAGCAAATGAAACGCACATACTTCGTGAACGCAGTGGAACGAATTTGGAGGCATCGATATTAAGTGTCAAAGAAGATGTCATAAAGAGAGATTTGCCAAAATAATCGATTTCCTCCGAAAGATCGGTGCCATACGTTGTTATCCGTCTGTTGATAGCCCTCGAAAGAAAGCTTACAGAGCATGAACAAAAGGATTTATTCACCTCCAACCTGTTCAATATTTCAAGACCTCGAAACCGTCCTGCTTTCACTTTAGCGTGAGCGCAATTTCTGTAGCTCATCGAAAAAAGCCGAAACTCACCACTAGAAATGATTTTCGCCGGGTCATCCGCCCAACGTTCAAGTGACTCTAGATGTGTTGTTTGGCCATGTGGATAGTTCTATACTATGCAACCTGAATTAAACTGAATCGCCTTGCAAACCGGACTTAGTGGTGTGCGGTTAAGGGTTTGCTTCGCCGGCGATCGATTGTGCTTTGTTGGGACTTAGACGTATGTTTTGTGTGGGCCGTCTTTTTCTTAGCGATTGATGCAAACAATAATGTCAGATATGGACGGAAAACGGTTTCCTCGGAAAAGGCCGAATGTCAATGCTTACGGCGAAACAGTTCCTGACGATGAGCACTCCTTAAATGGTTCCCAGAATGTGGCTTGCCTGCCCAAGGCGAGTTTACACCTGAAGTCCAAAGCCATGTCCACAAGTTTGAAACGGTGAGTCTTTACGAGAAATGGAAATTTGTTGTGCATAAGGATGAGTTCGTATTGTAAGACGGTTTTGACCGTGTGGCTCTGTCAATGTTTCCGCTGCCCTGGGGTTTTCCGCGTCAGTATGGCATTGAGAAGCCACAAGAATAAGTAGACAATACAAACAAACGAGCTTTATCGGAGCAGTCATGTGTTACTCTTCACGGTTTTTTTGTGAACTGATTGCTGTTTAGTGCTGCGCTGTTTAATTGGTTCCGTTTGCACGGAACAGAAGTGACAGCAACAGCCAAACGAGCACCCGAGCTTCTCCCGATGGCATGCAAAAGGTACTCCACCCTAAGAGTGTCTTCTAAATCATTGGCGCTTTACTGTAACCTAGTTTCCGCTGCCAATTTCAATTTATTCCACGCTCACGGCACAAGACCGTCATTGTGTTTCCGCTTGTTTTATTTGGTGTATATGCCAAAAGCGACAATTTTGTAAACGAATAATGCTAGCCTGATCAATTATCTCATTCCGCTTGAATTTTAAACCTACCTTATACGTATTGACGGTGTGTGCTTCTATATACTCTAGGTAAGCTGTTTTATCCATGCTCTTTTTTAGTGCAAAAAAAGTACGCTATCACTGTCATTTTGAGGTTCTGTTTTCCCCGATTTTATCGTGCGACTTGTTATTCTTGACGTACAGTCATTTTAAAACATTCGAAATGAAGACCAATTGGAGGGTTTTCATTAGGTCCATCCGAAACTTTCACCGTTCTGGCGGTTAAAATCCCATTATTCATTCGGTCTATTCACAAAGTGTTCGGTTCTTGCTCTCCATCAAGTATTCCGAGTCGTTGAGATTTCTCCGAGCACTGCCATTTCTGAAGAAGGCAGACCATGGCCAGATACACTATTCTAGGTGAGATCTAACTGAACTTATACGAAGAAATGAATATCTATGCATTTCAGCACGACGGCACCTACCCAAATTGAAAGGTCATCTGGCTATCTGTGCAGCTGCAGCGCACTCATCAATCTAATTGCAATCCAATGTAACTTTAATTGCAAGAGCCTTAACTTTGTTCACTGTCCGTAACAAAATACTGTTCTTGTACTACTGTAATGCTGATCATGACTTGGAAGCAAGGGCTTCTCCCTGACCTAGTTCCTATTTTTTAACCTAGTTTGGGATGTAGGCCACTACCTACGCCCAGCAGACTATATCCCTTAGCACAACTGGCAGGGTAAAACAGACTGCAGAGCTGTGAAGTAGCAGCGGCCGAGTGCTCTGCTTTTTAGGTAACTCACTGATGATCACTTTCCAGCTCATATCGGATTCCCTCACTCTAAAGTAACATTTTCTGTCTTTTAAGAAATCATTTGCTTCAGGATCCCCGCGCTTACGCCAGAGGATTAGCTTAACCATTAGCGATGATTCACCAAGTCGAGTGGTTCATCAAAATCTAGATACCGCACTCCAACCTCTCTACTTTCGTCCAGCTTTCGAGATTTTGCATCTAAAGAGCAAGTCGTATGATAATTCTTTCTCGCACTTCTGAAAAGACGTTTGTTCGTTTTATCGATATACAATTTCCTGTTTCTGAGCGTAGGTAACAATGCACACCGTACATACGCCGTGCCAAAATGTCTGCCAACGACTTTTTCTCTTTTTACTTTTCCACAGTGATTTACAGCCTAAGGGGGAAACCCCATGGTCAAATGACACCATTAGTGACCATTGGGGAAACACCCACCTAAGAAGCAGCTTGTTGCTGCTTTCAAAGAGAGCGAGATTGTAAGCGGATGGAAAAGCATAGATGGAAGGTATTCCAGAAGTTCGCAGTTCTGGAGATGACTGGAGAGAAGTACGATGCTTTTGAACAGCGACTCGACTAAGATGGCTGAAAGTCCGAGAACGGCCTAGACGGACGAAGGTTAAAGGTGGAGTATCTGACTTATCGAGCTCCGAAGAACCAAAACAATAGCGATAGGGAAGGGGCAGTGAAGTACCCTCCCGACTGGGCAGGTGACTGCAGGTTGGATGTTGGGAAAGGACAATCGACCAGCTAGATAGCCTTGCGTTGAACTCGGTCCATTTCAGATGGATAACTCATATCCACTAGCGTTGGGTCGCTTGCAGGCGGAAATGGCGGCCGGACAACTAAAATGCTTCCCAAAGCGTTCCGCTCAAAGAGGCAGCCAACGGTCCTAAGAGTGCATCAGCTCGCCGTTGGACTATTTACCCATCTCGCTTACGCTTGGCCTCCGTGGATCAGTACTGCGATCAGTCGTTAATGGTTGCGGCTTTTTTCGATAGCTGCAGCGTCTCCGTCTCCCTATCCACCACTGCTCGCGGCCATTCCTCAGACTCTTGGTGAGCGGGTGTCCTAGAGATTTGCGCGTCTCATCCGGAAGAAGAGATCTCAGACCACCCATGAGATAATGAAGCCTAGGATTTCCATCGTTTCTGAAAGTCACATATCAAGGCTTCCTGCCTGGCGCTTGTTGTTCGGTGTGTAGCTTTTCGCGGCAAAAATCGGTGCTCTTCAGAAACAATCTGTCGGTAGAAAAAACTTGCCTGAAGTAATCTTCGTTGTCGATGTGATCGGGTGGGACAGAAATTGCGCCTGCGATATGGTGTTCCGTCCCCGCTGAGTAGGTAAGATGGGGGTTAAAATCACCAGCAACGACGACAACGTCCGTTGAACGGACGAATTAATCTAGTTAACTTCGATAAAACTCGTCTTTCGCTTCATTTGAGCTGTAGTCAGTGGGTGTATACACAGATACGACGAACAAACAAGGACGCTTCAACCGGCTGCTATTGATACGTACAGAACCATTCAACTGAATTGCATACGACGGTGTAATACTGTACGCTTCGCCCGCATATTCAGTCACCCCAATGCCTGCCTGACTGCGAGCCCCCGAAACCAGGTCACTAGACACGCGAAGAATGAAACGAGAGAATGAAGCCCTATCCGGATAACAAAGAGTATTTATGGACGTGGGGTCTTGCTTGTGCGGTTTGGAGACAGCGTAAATCTATTTTGGAAGTTTCAAAAGTTCTAGCTAGGGCAACTTATTGTCTTTTTGTTAGGCTTGTGGAAACTGAAGACAGCTAAGTGAAGTGAACACTGGTTTAAGCAGTAGGTTCAAACCATTCCTTCTCTTTACAGTTATGTTGCTGTCAGATGGATCCATTGAGCCCCAATTCCTTTGGGCATTTTGCATGCAGTGGAAATTAGAAAGGTCCCCTGGAGAATTGGTGCTGGAGGTATTCAAATGCTCGTTGCCCACGCCACAAGTTGTTTCCTTTGGAAACTAACCGGGAGTCTTTGACTCAAATGTCTTATCCACAAGGTAATGGGACGCTAACCCACCACGGAAGTCGCGCTAGGCGCATGCATATCACTACTCACCTTGATCGACGCAATGAGTAATCCATTCCTGATTACTCTGTGAGAACTGACGCATTATGAAATTTACTGTTTGTGCTATTCATTGAGGGTTTTGGACGAATGCTGCTAGGGTGTCCAGCCGCTAAGCAGGAGAACGATTAGAATTCCCAACCGAAGCCCTCCGCAAGTCAGCAGGGAGTGGCTGGGTGAAAGCCCAACTATCTGGGTCCATTATTCTTATGCTAAATTTTCGATCTGGATTGCAAGCCCAAGTTAACCCCACCCTGGTGGACCGGGATACTGTCACATACTGACTCATTAACCTTCTAGGCTTGGTTGAATTTTTGGCTAGAGAAAGGTCATCCCGTGTAGCTCGTTGGGTCATGTAGGCTCGTAAGCTGTAACAAAGTCAAGGTGGGGTCTCATTGTGCCGTCAGTTGAATCTAACTCCAAAAATTTATATATATATATATATATATATATATATATATATATATATATATATATATATATATACCGACTTGAAAGCATGCATGGTGTCAACGTAACATGTAAATAGAATTTTACAGAAAGTGGACAACATAGGAGGAACATAATAAGCAACGGCAAACCGTTTTTGTTCTCACCGAACATGTGATTTTTTGTTGTTTTCGGTGTTCTTTTAAGGGGGGGTTAGTTCTAGCCTTGCCGAGCACGTGCAAAATGAGTACGAAAAGGAAGACGATGGGCAGGCATACTCAATACGTGTCCAAGCCACCGAAGGCGATGTAGAATGATTACCTCAGTCAGAGGACTACCGTCTGCACCACACACGCTACGACGCACTTCGTCATTGTTCACCCGGTGTTCCCACCAAATTCGAGCAATGCTTCGGAGGCATCGGCGGTCGAAAACAGAAAGTCGCTAGACATGTTCATAGCGAACAGGTCAGGTCTCACAACCGTAAAGTGGAAGGCTATGAACTGCGGCATTGTACATTCTTCCCTTGAGAGAAATCCGGATGTCATAGCGGCGCCACAAGTGTCGCAGGTTTGCGAAAGTTGCTCTAGCTTTCGCAATTGATGTGACCTTCTCTCTAAACACCTCCGCCAAGTGTGATCAGCCTCCCAAGGTACTTGAAGCTAATAACTACCTCTAACTGATCCCCACAAAGAGTGAGTGCAGGCACAGGCTCCCTTGCATTTTGAGGATGCAAAGCACAAACCGTACCTAGATACCTCACTCTCCAAGCGGTCCAACGCCCGTCGGTTTGCCTGTGGATCGTCATTCAGTAAGGTTATATCATCGGCATGCTCTTAGTCATAAGCTCTGTTCTTTGGGAGAGAATTCAGTTCTTCCCTCTGAAAGATCAGATAAAGCATTCTGTACAAAATCCTCTGTGACAAAGTTGAATAGCAATGAGGATGTAGGGCAGTCCTACCTTACCCCGATGGAGTCGGGGAGGGGAGGCAAAAGCTGGTCATAAGCCCTAACCCGACCCAATGCATGACGGTACAGCTCTTGAGGATCGACACTTACATCTCAGGTACTCCATTCCTCAACAAATAGTGCCACATGGGAGAAATATCAACAGAGTCAAAATATGCGCTAATGTCCAAGAACACGATGATCTTTAGCCTTTGAAAAGTAGAACGGTGCTCTAATACCTGTCGGAGGGTAAAGATTTGATCAACGCACCCACGGTCAGCGTGAAACCCAGCATGTTTCTCACGAGTTCGCCCTTCACGGGTTTAGTACAACCTGTGAATCATGACGGTCAAAAGCCGGTTTGACGCTATCGTGATTAGACTAATACTCCTATGGTCATTGCAGTCACTACGCAAGCCCTTTTTAAAGATGGGGACAGCGGTCGACTCCCCCCACACACACACACAAAGAGGGAATTTTCTCGGAATGCCAAACATTCGAAAACAAAACTCGAAGTTCTCTTACAGGTTCCCTCTCTAAATAGAGCTAGGGAAAGGCCATCGAAGCCCGGCACTTTATGGGTTTCCTTGAGACTCTCTTCAATTGGCCACTGGACGCTTGCCGGAATAGCTACGGAATAGTTTGATACAGGGCCAGCTAAATTTTGCCCCGTCCACCGTACAAGAGGTTGCTGCAGTTTGTAGATAGACGAACGATCAGCTTCACAAATCGTTTCGCTCACACCTAGTGCTTTCCTACCGGTAGCTCGGATGAGGTGAAATAGCTTGCTGGAATTTCCCTTTGCGAAGCAGAAATCCAGGGTGTCACAGCGCGACGGGTCATGCCACAACGCGCTTAGCTAGCAGAATGCAAGGCATTCTCGACCGGGGGTCTTGCAAACAGCCCGGCCATTTGTGGCTAATAGCAATGTGGTCGATTTGGATCCTCCGCCGACTCGAAGAGGATGAGCGCCAAGTGGCGTACTGACTTTTAGAGCATCTGAAGCTTGTACTGGCGAGAAACAACCATCTGAGTACACAGCTTACAGCCCTTCCCTATTTTCGGAACGACAGGGATCGAGAAGAAAAGGGCTTTTTAAATGCCCCTCACTCGAACACAACTAACCTACTCAGGTTACGCTGGACTGAAGCAATTGTTGCGTCGGCCTGATATTTTACTGAAGCTGCAAGGCCGTGTGTACTGTGCTGCAGTGCGCTCAGTTCTGTTGTACGGTTGCGAAAAATGGAATACTCGTGTTTGAGATGTTCGTCGGTTGGAGGTTTTTAACCATCGATGTCTACGTAATATCGCTGGGATTTTAATGGGGTGGCTGGGTGAGTAATGTAGAGGTGATGAATCTAATACTAGGTGCTGGCTCTCAGAATGCCTTGTTTCAGTGTATGAGACTTAGTAGACTACGCTGGTGGGGTCACGTGTTGCGTATGCTGAACACTCGTCTACCACACCGTGCCCTATTTTGGGTTCCTCCCAAGGAATGGAAGAAGCCATGTGAGGGTCAACAGAAGACATGGCAACGTGGAATGGGAAAAGGCACAACGAGCTTAGATAAAGCAAGTGTCTCACATCTTCGTCGTTGGGGTCCGAAGGACTCGCCAACTAGCTGGCTGGAGACACTGAAGGATATGACAGTGAACCGTGAACAGTACCGATCCTGTTGCCATTTTCTATCGAATCAGAATGATTGGGAGGGTGCGTTTGTACAGTTAGACTATGTTCCGTGTGTTGGCTACAGTAGCGTCTTATCTTTTCCTATCTGCGTAGGTCCACTCCCTGTTCCCTTTGGATATTCACTCTTTATAGAAGCATGTAACCTTGGGGAAAAGGCATCGGTCAGTGATGCTTACCTTGCTGTTTAACGCTGAATGATGATTATTGATTGGTCAAAAGGACTAAACTCCTCTGAGCGGCAGTAGGTTTGATTCATGATTTATTTTTCCACATTTCGGTCAGGTCCAACCGTTCTGTTCCGCCTATTGCTTTTCTGGGTCTGTTTTTCTAGGACATGCTTCAAGCATGAGCGCAGTGAAAGGGACGTCCCATAGCCGCTGGGACTCACTACATTCAGGGGGGGCCGGCAACCTTGATCCTAAAGCTTGGAGTGTCATAGAACTGCTTAAGGTCTCATTAGGTTAGGCGCGGTAACGAGTCAAACGGCAGTGTGCTGCCGTCTACCACCGTGTGCGCATCCTTAAATACTAACAGTTTTTCATCGTAAAACTTCTACTTTTTCAGAATTCAAAAAGAATTGGCCGATATCATGTCAGATCCACCACCAAATTGCAGGTAGGTGTTTTCACGACGTCTTGGTTGCTCAAATTCGAATGTATCGCAAATCTAGTGCATTTCCTCGTGGTGATAACCTGTTTGAATGGGTTTCCACACTGCTCGGACCTCCCGGATCGGTTTACGAAGGCGGCATTTTCTTCCTTGATATACACTTTTCTTCCGAGTATCCTTTCAAGCCTCCAAAAGTAAGCATCCAGTTTAATTCTATGCAGCCGCTTCCTTAGGTGACTTTCAAAACACGCATCTATCATTGTAATATCAACAGTCAGGGGGTTATTTGCTTGGACATTCTCAAGGTGAGTCTTCTAGTCGCGTCCGACCAATGTGATGTTTCGTATGTTGACTTCTGTGCCAGCATCGTTTCACATTCGCGCGCCTACCGCGAAGTGTTTCGGTTTTGTATCAGGTCCGTAAACTGATGCTTTGATCAAGGTGAATGATATTTCCTTCCTAGGGTGAGTTTTAAATCAAAATCTGGGTATTCTGGTTCCGTCTACTCCAACGGTAGTATTTCATTGGCGAAGCCTTATTATTTTGTACATCTCCCTCTTGCCGCGTGTGGTTCCTCATGCTTATCCAAGCGTATTTTTTAGTGATGTTCATCATGTGAACCAGTCAACCGTTTTATGAGAATAGGAGCTGGTTTGATTTAGCACCGTGTTTACTCGCGCGGTGCGTCGTCTTCCTACTAACACTACTACGAAAAACAACACCAAACGTCAATACCAGAAATCGCATTGCAAATCTTAGAACAGGACATGAAGTGCCATCTTTAGAACTCCCGGAGCATACAAAGTATGCTAGAGTTTCGGATCCTCTGGGACCATGTTCGCCATATCCCTGCAGTTAATTACACGTAACGCGGTTGTGTCGTAGCGCACTTGGCGAGAAATACAAGTTGGACTTGGGGGAACCCTAGGTCCATAATTCCTCAACGAAGCCACAATAGACTAAGCTGCCAAAAGGCGCTCGAATTGGAACTAGGCTTGCGGTTAGCTTGGTTGAGAGCAAAGAGGCACATCAGAGGAAGTTTTCGTCAGGTTCAGATCGCAAACGTTTCATCATCAGTCGACGTGAAATCGTCACCAGACAAAAACCAACCTGCGTGGAGGAGTTTCACCATACTAGTACTGCTACGCAAACCAGGAAAAAAGATTTTGCGATGTGAGTACCGCTGGAGCAGCCGCGCATTAGCGGTAGTAAGACCTCAGTGGCCTGATTTATTTTTCTGATATCCTATCACTTTGTATTATGCTCCGGAGACTTTCTCGGTGGAGTCGAATTCAGCGCGTCACTTAGTGAAAAGACCCGAGGTTAAGTGCTTGAATTTGTGGCGTTTTTGAAGATGCGTCATTGATCTGGTCAACACAAGTTTTCTTGGCCTAAAACTGAACCACTTGGACGGTGCTTGTCTCCCGAACACAAACTTGACCGCTGTTTCGAGGAAGCTACCGTTCGCACAGATGATCTTATGAATTACTACAGTAGAGAAATTAACATAGATGTCATTTAACCTCAGCGTTGCTAATCCAATTCTCCCACCATACTACAGCAGTACTGCGAAGACAGGTTTTCAAACAGACAACCTTCGAACATCTGCCCTCAACAGCCATGTTTTTAAGCTGTATAACTAGGTCTATCTTGCTCCTGCAGTGTGCGCCCGATCTTTGGATGTCGCGCAGGCGCCACAGATATCCCAAACTGGCAAACGCTAATCGAGCCCTCTATATACGCGGACATACTCAATCGGAATGAAAATCTCCAGGTGAGATGCAAATGCTCAAATAGCAAAACTTATCCACTTCGCCCAACTCCACTCTTGCAATAACAAGGTTTGGTTTGCGGCCATTTCAATCCTACAACAACATTTTACTCTTTAAAAGTGCAAAATGCAACAGCCGCATCGCTGTTTAGGCGGTCGAGAAATACCTACAGTTTACCCAGGTCTCCACTCAAAAATACAAAATCATGCACATTCTAAATCAAGCAATTCACTGCCTGAGCAAATACCGAACCACTTTTCCAGCATGAGAACGGAAAGATTTCCATAATAATCTCAATTACAAAGTTGAAAAGAAAAGGGTAAGAATGAACGATCTTGACGAACATTACTCAGTCGGTTCAGTTTTACAACTACTAACGTTGCACCACCATGCTGTGGTTTTGGTTGCTGTCTCACACTGCCATCTACTCAAAGGAAAAAAGAACGAGGAATAGTCAGTAATCGACTGCAGAGTAATAAGTAGAAGAACTATATAGGAGAAGAAAGATTGCCAACGCAGAAGTGCCTCAGATTGACACGTCGAGCCATATCACTCACTGTCTCCACTCAACACCTGAGCAGATCCGGTGGACTCAACCCAGTGGTTTAACTGCACCTACACGAGTCAGTCCACCAGTTAAAAGTCTTCATATTCCTTTACCGTGTCGTCGACTGGCCACCATCAGCCAGTGCATACCTCCGAGAACAACGTACAACAAGGTAGTCGTTCTGTGGACGTGAGCAAAACATGCCCCAACCACCTTGATCTGTCCATATTCACTGCCCTAGCGCTTAGTACCTTACGTTTAACCTCTGATTTACTGACAAAATTCTCCCACTCTATTCTGCCAATACGGCTGGAGAATTTTGTGGTGGCTAGGATGTTGGTTTCAGCCGTTCTCATGGAGCAATTGGAAAAGGGAAATAAATTTTTCCGATATCTCACTAGTGGCGAGACCATTCCAGTGGGCAATACTGTATATACTATATATGGTGTATTAAATACATCCTGTTCTTCGCTATTCTGTAGAACCAAGTTTTTTCGGAAGGCGAAATTAAGCCTTTATTTTAGTCGGCCTTTTACTTGGATATGTGAACCAATTTCTGATTTGAACAGCATAAGGGGATTAGTCTCGGATATTAGCCAGAGTGACACAATGCCGACAATACCACTGTGGAGTGATGTTTAAAACTGTGACCTGCTTTTTAAACCTTAATGTGAATGTACACCAAAGTTCCATCAGAAATTTGTTGTGCTGAAGCCGATAGTCCGCGAAATTGCGAGGAATTCAAAACTGTAGCTCGCCGGAAACCTGGTAATCCGAAGAAAACTCTCCACACTGGCTAGCAAGAAACGTGCGCATGACCTAACTTAAACTGCATGTGCACCGAGACTGAGAAGGTCCTTGCGGCTGTATATTATCCTGCTGTGTGAAACAAGCACTAGTCACTCGGTTCCAAAGGAATTGTAGGAGCACGGTGGATTTAACTGAATTTCAGTTACTGTCCCTTACTAATCATGTTTCTTCTAACTTTTTTTCTCACGATCTTCACACGGAGGGACAATTTGTGACATGAATTCAGCAGCTGCACATGGGATTTTGTGTGAATAGGTTTTCGCCTTTTCATCGTACATTACCATACAAACCAGTTTCGCTTAATCAAGCGGACCTCAGTTTAGCTGTTTCCACTCTGTAGTGTTTTGCCCTACATGAGCATTGATAAAACAAGTCTTGTTGCATAATTTACAAGCCTTATGATCTCTGACTCTGACTTTTATTTGCTTATTTGCTTGTCCGGTGGTGGTCAGGTGGATTGTGTAATATAGAAAAGGTCAGAAACTCGAATCCTAGATTTTCCGGTCACGTTGTTAGTAGATGGCAATTCGCTATCGCTCGGCTTGTTATCACACTTACCCTGTCGGCACCTTTTTTGATTCTGCGGCACTCCAAGATTCAGGGTCACAGTTGCCAATCCCTCCTGTCGCCTGTGGTGGGACTTAGTGGCTATATGACATAACCCTTCCGTTACATGCATGCGACAAGCTTATTATAAAAATAAACCGCATGCCCGTCGACCAAGAGCCAACGGTGTTAACCGTATATCGACGTTAAGCTAAATATCCTACCACGCTATGCATCATACCAGACAGAAAATCTCGAGGTTCTGTTCTATCCATATTTGATCAATTTTCCTAGTCACTTTCTATTGTTTTTTCTTAGTTACTATCCACCCACCGTTAGATAAATGTTCATCAGTCGACAAATTGATGATTTTATTCTTTTCCGTTGTCGTACCGCCAATATTGTCCACATTAAATTGGTTGTTTTTGCCTCATACAACTTTCGTTGTTTGTATGTGGAAGATGAATTAATGCCCAAATCTCACAGATCCTTTTTTGTTTGCCTCCTTTACAATCACGCTTTAATTCGTCCGTCGCACCCATATGCAGAACAACTGGTCTCCAGCGCTGACCATCAGCAAAGTTTTGCTGTCTATTTGCTCCCTGTTGACTGATTGCAATCCGGCCGATCCTTTAGTTGGTTCCATCGCCCATCAGTACATACATAACCGAGCAGAACATGATCGAATCGCGCGAGTGTGGACTCAAAAATATGCCAGCTCGACAACTTATCCAATCACTGGGGGATCGCATCGTGCCAACGGTCATCATCATCCGCATGATTCGCAAACTCGAGTGAACGGGACCGCGACTGATGTGTCCGCGACTGTGTCACAGTCATCTGCTCACAGTTCCTCTTCGTCCTCCAGCTCCTCGTCCGAATTGGGCGTGCTGTCCGTGCCTACCAGTCGAGATGAAATGGGTAGTAGTAGTGGCATGGCTTCTGGTTCCAGTACCGCTGCCAGTTTAGAAGCTCGGAGTGATGCGGGTGAGAGTTTAGAAGATGGACTGGACGACGAAGACGATGAAGATGAAGATGAACGAAATGGTGATGGTGATGACGATGATGATGACGACGACGATGAGACAGCAACCGCATCTTCCACAGAGCCGCCTCCCACACACCCCCACCCACAACCTGTAACTCACACTCGTCAGTTAGCTTCTACTCGATGGTAGAGCTCGTTTGCACATTGCTGCATAATTAGTCGTCTTCTCTTTTCTCACCCTGTATCTCGGCGATATACCCATTTATGTATGTGTACAAGCGTGCACATGCAAACAAACTGGCGTTTGTTACTTGCCGTTGTTCTTATTCGACTTCGCGTGCACCTGCTTGTATGCTTCCATGTATGGTCGCAGTCGTTCGTGTACGCGTACGCGTATGCTGTTTTGGATGTTCGAACTCGAACACACAGACGGACGCCGAGATTGTTGCGCACGCGTACACATCCTCTACGCACTTGCTGTACAGTGACAGAATCCATCATTTGTAATTTTCCATATAGTCCACCTAATCGTCGGTAGTGCACATGCACACGGTCACTAACAGTTGCCCTGTCTGCCTATCGCCCTGTTCACGTATTACGTACTACTTGAAGTTTGTATGTACACTTGCCTCCTTTTACGCTATTGACTTGTTCATCCAATCGAATCGTTTTTTACCTTTCAAATGAATATCTACACATCCCGCTCTTCATTCCTCTCTCCTCCCGAACCTTTCCGAATACCATTTTTCATCACTCGCCGTGTTTCCAATCTCTGTTCATTTCGAACACTCAATGCATTTCTGTTCGTGCTATCTCATTCTGTCCCCATTAACTTAGTTATGGCTCCGAATACCCCTGGTGCTCTGTCATTTGTCAGCGCTTTCATATCTAGTTCACTGTGCTCTCATGTCTCTGGCTGTCCCTCGCCACGGTTCAATGATCTAGGACCGTTATCATGCCCCAATTCGTCTGCTCCATCCGCTTCATGTTGCACTGGTTCGCGCTACGTTCAAGTTCGGTTAGCGTTACGAAATTGAAAATAATTTCCATTCGCGGTTCTTGAGTCCGTTTCATATACATCTGGGTTTCCCGCTCTCAGTTATATCACTTACTTGTCACTGTATGCTGCAAATCACGCGATTATCTTTCTGTTCGTGTTTCTCAGGTACCCTCAAAAGAAAAGGAATTTCCCTTCTGCCACCCTAAACTCTGTTTCCTCCATCGCGCTCTGGTCGTCCCATGTGTGCTAACTAGGGACCCCATGTTTTCATACTTCGTTTTCTTCCACTGGCAAAATGTCTCACTCCTGCGGAAAAAGCCTTAAACGTGTAATTTTGTTGTTACTCGCAAATGTGTTTTCTTCCCTTCTGGTTATGTCCCATCACGATCTCTGTTTCTCATGCATTCAAGTCCGGCGTTTGTGGTCAGTCGTTCGTTTGCTCAGTCAGTTAGTTAGTTCTAATGTCATTTTCCTTTCGACATCTAATCTTCGTGTGTGTGCGCGCGCGTTTATTTTTGATGTCTCTTTGTTCGTCACTGTTTCTTTTACCGGTTTTTTACTCTCCGTCCTGGTCTACTTCTGTTGACATTTTTGCTTTTTGTTCATATTTATAAAATCTACCCATCGTCTCAATTTTTCCTGCTCACTTGTTTGCTCGGCTGTCCAGACGCTCATTCACCATTCAGAACTTTACCACTTCGGCAACCAAAAGTGCCACCCCTACGCACACTTATTTCAGAATTCTTCCCGTTCACAACTGTATTTATTGCGCTCATCTGTCACCCCTCCTATTCACACGGGTGCTTTCATCCAATCTTCTTGTTCCCTAGTCCACCAGCCGTATCTCTGTTCGGTCATTTAAGGATTTCTGTGCGTTTTCGTTCTTGTTTGTGGTTTGAACGTTCATCAGACTTTTCAAAACAGTCAAGGTGCGCAAACACTCACTAGTTCTGAAGTATTAAAGTACTAATAATACTATTGAGTATATGGCCATAGTTACTATGCTTTCTCATCGTCTTTTGTAATTGTTGGGTTTAATGAAGCCTAACTGTGCTATCAGTTGGGTGAAGTGAATTTCTAACTGTAGACCGGGTCATTACCGAAAATTGTTCTTGTTGAATAGTTATGTCCTGTTTGGAGCTCACAGGATTTGTTTGTTTACTTAATTTTTGCGGCAGTAATGTGCTGACACCCGCAACTGGGTCACCAAAATAAGCCCTATTCGAGCAAGTGAGGCGATGATAAGAACTCGCTAAACGAACTCCCAAGTACATTTGACCGAGTGAATTCCTCTGGTACGTGTGTTAACGCAATCATGGTGGTTGAGTGAAACAAAATTGCATTGGGTGGATCGTTTAGCTTTTAGGCAATGACTAAATTAGCAAATCGGTCTGACATCACACTTAACTATCCTGCAATGTTCACTACGTTTTGGGAATGTTTGTTGGCGATCTTATGTGTATGTGCACTGACTGATTCCACCGGACTTGTTCATTACACTAGGAGTTATATAGCACGCCTAGTGCTAGTTGATAGCTTTCTGTTTGCAGTGTTGTACTTCTCATTGTGGTCACATTCGCTTGTTAATAATAGGACCTTATCCGAAAATAGCTTGCTGAGCTTTCTTGGTAATTCATTTTCGGTTCTCACGGATGTGATCGCTTGTGCTCACGTTTGCCTGAATCTCATCTGAATTACAGGAGAACCCAGTTTGTTATAACAACTGTAATCATCGGTTGTTTTGTCGGCTAGGCACTGTTAACCCATAGAGGTGCATGGTACTGCATTTTAATCGTTTTCGTATGTGGGATTAGATAACGATCCTCAGGACCACAGTGCACAACCGGTTTTGTGACTGTCATTCGTCATCAGGTATTATAAGTGCTTCCGATAATTCTCGTCAGGTCATAGTTGGAATAAAAAGTCAATTAATGCGGCATTGTGAGTGTTGGCATCCGTCTTAGGGCGACCAACATCTTGCCCAGACGTGGACTGCTTGGAATATCATTGACTAAATGTTCTGTTCTCGATGCGAACATGTTTGTATGGGGGATTTGTATCTACATCAAAACGTAGGATTCAGCGATGCCAATTTTCTAGCATCAACCACGCGGCCGCTAGGAGAAGGGAAATCAGCTAACCACAGTCTTGCGCTCCCGGTCGTGCGTGCGTGGTTTGCGGGTCGACAAAATATGTAACGATGGAAGGCTGTTTGAAGACTGGAATAAAAACCATCAAATCCAAATAGTCAATATCTGGGTTATGTCCGAAACGCTGAGCTGCTTTTCACTGAAGGATGTAGTCAAGACGTTCATTCCTCTTTTCCAGTTGCTTCATGAGAACGGC